>BMAO01024468.1:0-178592 GCA_019973975.1 Trichonephila clavata
TTAGGACAAATAAATTAGTCTGCTTGGAGAAATATGCTATTTGGTGAATGTGATTTTTTTTTTATTTTGCTGTTTATTATATGCCATTACTGAAATAAATCGGCATGTATATTTAAAACATAACAAGGTTATACTACTTATTGGAGCAAAATTTCACTAAAAATATATATGTATCCTGGGTAATAGGTTATTGGCCAAAGACTTCGTAATTTTCAATTAAGATTAAGTAACGAAAACATCATTTAATTTGAAATTTTACACCTACGCCACGATAAACGTTCGGATCTGAGTTTTGATATTTTAACGAACGGTAAGAACTGCTACATAACAGTTTTTGTAAGTACCATACTTGAAACCTGATGTATATACTTTTTAATTTATCATTATATTTTCCAATTAGCAATTGAAAGAGATTTGGTGCGTTTTTATTGAACTTTCAACTTCTTAAAAATTAATGAAACATTTCTGAATTAATTATAACAACATTCATGGCTAACAAATAGGTTATTAGTCTACCATTTGACTGTTAAATAAATAAAATGAAAACAGAAATCTAGCATAAAAGTTTGGTAGTTTTCATTGTGCTTTACATTTCGTCTTCTTAACGTTGTTTATGGAAATGATTATTATACCAGGAAATAAACAGCAGCAAACCAGAATTTAACAAAAAAATTTGCAATATGAGATAGTGTTTTTAATTGTATGTAAACACAACAGGTGTAGGAACACAAGTTGTAGGAAAACAAGTATGTAGTTTCAGCATAGAGATGTATATATGAAATATAGGCTTACTTCATGTGACGCCAAAGTCACATGTTAACTAACATAATCTTTCTAACCAGTCAGCTGATAAAGATCTGTGACGTCATAATTACATGAATAGAGCAAACACGTTTCCAGCCAATCAGTTCATTCTCTTTGCTGTTGCCAATTTTTGCATTTTGCAGGCACTTTCTTATATAAAAATAGATATTTATATACAAAAAGAACGAACATAGGGAACCACAAAACACTTGATTTAAAAGTACACGTATCAGTGTTTTTAAACAATCTTTTTGAAGAATCTTAATATTCGAATATGTTTAGCCACAATTATCAAGTTTTAAAATTTATCTAAATCTGACGACAAATACAAATCTAATATTAGCTTTAATTTGAACGGAAAATCCTTTATTGGATATATCAAGCGACTATCAAGAATTTAGCACAATTGAGCTTATAAGCGAATACTATTATAAAGCAATATTAAAAATAATAAATTATTTTATCAGTGAAATATTTTTTTTTAATTTTAAGTAAAAAATAATTATATTACTCTCATAAAAGTTCAAATAATTTTCATTTGATTTATTTTCTTTTTTTAATTCTCTTATTAAACTTAGGAACAATTATTTATTTTTCTTTATTTCTTTCTCTTCGTTCAACCCAGATTTTAACGAAACCCTATTTAACAATTCACTAATTTTGAAATTTGAGAGGATTGCATGTTGAGACTTACGTAATACTGTGATGGAGACCGTGGCTCGTGCTATTCCGTGTCGATTCATAACGACACACGTGTAATTTCCTCCCATAGCTCGAGATAGGGACGAATTGAAGGAGAGGACAGGTCCTCTGGCCACCAGGTTGCCATCGATCCTCCATTCATAATTCGCTAATGGATGGGCCGAAGCACTGCACACTAGGTCGTCCAGAATCTCGCCTTCCATTACCTCCAGTCGGACGGCGGATATCTGGATGTTTTCTGGGGGATCTGCCAGAGAAAAAGCACACATAAAGCATGGATTAATTTTAGATCATTAAAATATTAGTTAACATGCTGTTAACATTAGTTAAGAAGCTGTAGTGATAAAAAAATAGTCTTGTCTGAAATGCATTCCCTTTTACTTTAAAATTTTAATATTGCATGCTATTTATAGATTTGTTCACTTTAAAGATAAAATTGAACCACACAGAAAAAAAACCCCAAAAAAGAAATGTACAAACAATAATAAAACTTTCAATTGAAGCTATGCACACTTTAGAGCAGATATTCACAACCTTTATATCTTTGTGAACTGGTCAATGTAACGAGTCTATCCGTGTGTATTTATATTTACAATCATACACATTCCTTAGCTTCTATCTACGAGCATAAATAATATGTGCTTCTCGAATGCCTCCATAGAAATATTTTATTAAACATTCCAAAACCTATACTTTATTATAATTTGTACTTAGTACACAAACAGTACTTTTGGATTATACGGATTTTGTAAATTTTCAAATTCTCTAAATACAATATTTTCAATAAGATATAAAATTTATGGTTGACTATGAAGATCTTGAAATAACTTATCAACTCAAACATTGTCATTTCAATAGTGGCATACTTATGATTTACTGTTGGACTATAACCACAAAGACTTTAACAAAAAAATGTAGATAAATTAGATTTTTTTATATGGAAGGAACACAAGTATATTAACAAACATAATTTTTCCAACCATTCAGCTCATAAATTTCTGTGACATCATAACTACATTAAAAAAACACTTTTCCAGCCAATCAGATTATTCGCTTTGCTGTTGTTGGGAACCGGTCAACGTTTAATAATATTATAACGGGTCTATCCGTATTTTCCCTAACAATTCTCTTGGGGAATTACTTTCCTTAAATATTATTTAATTGATCACTTCCTCCCTAAGAAAAAGGTGCGATATACGTAAATTATGTCAGTATTTAGGTATTAACTTTCGGGTTTGAGAGAGAGAGAGAGATTAGAAGCTAAAGGATAGCAGTGAACATTAAGGTAAGATAACGTAAAGCAGGGCGAGAGCACTTCGTAGATTATTTGATTAATATTAAGATTGACGATTTGGTCAGCTTGTTGATGAATTGGATTCGGTCGGTTTGGATTGGATTACTTTAGAAATTATCTTCAAATATAAGAAGGTGTATTGCCTCGATGGCTAAGTGTAAGTGATCTGATTTATTATTATATCTCCAATTATCTCACCTACATTGCTATTGCTCCCATATTTATCAATTAGTGCATTTTTTTAGCTTGAGTTGTTGAATTTGTGTCGTTGGTGAGAATTGTAAATAAATTGTGTTGTCTTGAATAGATGTGTGTCTAGTTTTCCTTCTACGCCTCGTACACTATTGGATGGGATTGCCCATTCATAACAATATTAACTCGCCCGGCTCAGGGGGAGGGGAGATGTTGAGTGTTTATATATAAGATAATTTTGATTTTTTAAATTAAATTTAATTGTATTTAAACGTGCCTTCAGAATAAAATAGTTACACCAAAAATTTATATAAACTGTTTTAACATGGGATATAAAGTGATTTAATTAAAAAGTCGCCCAAACTTGAAAGAAATACGCCACAATAAATAAAACAGAAATAATTTAATCTTATTTGTGCAGCCCGATACTATTTGGTCCATAGACAGGTACCGGTCTGCGGCCCGTGTTTTCGGGACCACTGTTTCAATGTGCCTATGTTAGAAACCAGAATTTTGAAAAAACGTAGAAATGGATATTTTTTTTTGATGTTTAGAGTCAGTTGAATTAGAATATAGATTTAAAATTGTTTTAAAAATATTATTACGAGAAAATTATTTGAATACATTTTTTTTGGCAAAAAAATTAAGGACTAAGGATATTTTTTCAAAAATTCTCCTTTCATGAAAAAATGCTTCGATAATAATAATATTTTCTATATGTATAGCTAAGATTTCTACATAGGGGTTGAACTAAAATTTTTGGTACAATAAGCTTAGAAGTGGATTTATTCATATTTTATTTCAGAGTGAAGAAATTTTAAACCCCCGTTGTTCTTTCAATTTATAGTAATTTTGAAAATAATGTGAATTATTCAAAAATCTTAGTTTAATCCTGGTGTAAAGATCCTAGCTATAAATATTCAAAATATTATATTATAGTTACAGAAGCATTTTTCTTAAAAGTAGGATTTTCTGAAAATAAGTTATTTTGTCATCATTTTTTGCCAAAATATTGCATTTAAGTAATCTTTTCGCATAATATTCGTAAAACAATTTTATATGTATATTTTTATTCAGCTGACACTAAATATAAAAAAAAACTGTTCATTGACACGATTTTTCAACATTACGGTCCCAAACATCTAAAGCATCAAAAAGAAAAAAATTGTCCACGTTCTTGAACAATTTTTACTTTACTAACACGTAAGAAATTTCCATATTCATACTGTCCATATTAAGGAGAACACAAGATCAGGTAATAAAGAAAACTGATTGATTTATAATTTTAAAATATTATGTTGTCTTAAGCCATTAGCAACACAACTTTTTGAAATAGGAATTTCTTGGTTACCACATATTTTTTGAAGGTGAAGCATAGTACTTTCCAATAGCTTTTAAAATAAATTTTTTTAGAGAACATTTTTTGATACATTTTTATAATTTATAATTTTCTCGATGATTAAACTATTTTGTTTGAAGTATAAGAAAATTTTAAACAACAAACAACACATTATAAATAAAATAAATATTTTAGTATTTAATACATAATTCATTAAGGTCATTAAATGCAATTTTCAATCAATCAGTCAACGAATATTATATAAAATTTCTTGAATTTAGAACATTGTTTCAAAGTCAGCTTCAAAAACTTCTTTGTAAATAAAGGTAATGTAAAACAATTGTTCAAAGAAATACCAATAAAATAAATGTTTAAAATCAAGGGTATCTGAATCGGAAGTACATATACAATAATAAATGCACATTTAACTTGGTTGAAAAATTCGAAAAGAATAGCATACCCAAACTTAGCCTCATTTGCTTTTCTAGGTTCTAAAAAACACAAAAGTTGTTTCTTATTTACAAAATTTATACATTTATTTAAAAGTATCAAGCACCAGCTGAACAGTTAAGACATACTCAATTTAAAAACAAAACAGTTTCAGTAAATCTGAGGCCTCATCAATCTTCGGCAGGAGAGCCTTATTTACTTTCGGCAGATTTGCCAAAAAAGGAGTCTTTTCCGAGGAATAAATGAAAAGTCGGAATATTTTCTGACGAAAGAAAGTTAATTTTAATACGCCAGATGGCGTCGCTGAAAAATGTTTCAATGATGCCTGAATGACAAACTGACAATAAATAATGGTAATCTGTAAAAATTTTATTAATTAACTGTGCATTAATGCTAATAAGTTCTCAAAGGAACCTTAAGGAAAAGCAATAACAATGAATGCAGAGTAAAAATCTAATATGGTTACATTTTGTTACTTTATTAACGAGTTTTTGATTTTTATGAAGAGAAAAATTGGAGTGTAATTTATGATGTTTGTTGAAATTTTTACTATGTTACAATGGTAGTCTTTGTAATTCTTTACCATTTGCTAAGTTAATAATCTATAAATTAATATTTTAATTCTAAAATAAGATCATCCATCAACAATATGACTACTGTATATTTCTGAATATGAGCTAATCCGTGTATTAGCTGGAAGTGTGCGTTTCTTATATATTCAAGAATTCACCTAAAATTCGAAACATGTATATAAGTCAAATTGAAAAAAAAGAAGTTCCTGTAATTTTCATAAATGTTTCTATTAGGGCAAAAAACATTGGCCATGGAAAGAAAACTACGAATCAAACTTCTGTAAAGCAAAGTGTCAACAAGGATAGTTTTATTTATGATAACCCTATCTGTGTGTAGCTACCACACTTTTTGATTCACTTGTTATCTTGTAAATATTTGTGCTAGTCATTCTTTCTGGCACCCGATTCTTTCTGCCACTAAAAAGATAAATCCATATAAGGCGTGTGATCGTCGACCTATACTTCATTTTCGGGAAGGTCGCCGCAGTAGTGTGGTTGTCATCGTTACCATCGTTGTCGAGTTTTGTTCCTGATGCCATTGAAAAACCATCGTGTAGAGGTGCTGATGCTCAATTAATCTCTTTCAGCTCGATGCTCTCACGTTGGTGCGATGTGGAAGTTAAGAGACTGGGATTCAAACTCAGTAGTCGTTCTAGTCTTTTGACCACTGCTCAAAATGACGAGATCCATCGCCAATAGTCTTCTTAATATTTTAGATCCTAACATTTGTAATCATTTACTCATTCCTGGGAAGAAAAATAAGCTGGACGATGATCATGCACATGCAGACAGCCCAAAAAATAAATGTGCATTTTATAAATTCCGAGCCAAATCGTACTGTCACCAGCACGGCGCTCAAAGCTAAAACGCTAGCGACAGGCGTACACCTAGTCCCTTGCAAGGATGAATTTCGTGGGCCTCGATCTAATACGGTCAGACAGGAGGTATTAGATACAACAACAATTTTATAAACTGTTCAGAAATTTGTATTCTGTCACAGCCTTTAATAGTTTATGTGATTTATTTTATTCTTATACAATAAGAAATCCAATAAAAACTCTTCAAAATTTAAGAGATTAAAATGGCTTATGAATGACCAACAGAAAATGCTAAGAAAACCGTAAATTTACGCTCTACCGACTACACTAAGCTACCTTTTTTCCTAAATCATTGGTCCCGTATATATAAGCAAACCTCCTTATTTTATTTTTAAAAATTTCCAAAAACTTCCAGCTAATATATGGAAATATATGGTATTTAAACAACTACTTCCAAAATATAGGCATCTACGGTTTATTTTTTATGATTTATCATTATAAATGGTAAAAAATAAACCTTGCCCTTTTTTTAATAGTCTTTTTTTAAAATGTAACTATAAGTTTTTATTTACATTTATGCAAAATGATTTAATTAGTTTTCACTAACCCATATCGCTGTACAGAAGAAGACATTAAAGAAATTCACTGGGAAAATATAAATTGTTTATTTTTGTATTTTTATTCAAAACTTTTAAAAAAAGCTGATTTAATATTCAAATTAAGAAAAACATATTTTGAATAAACATTATGTATCTGTATCTACAGCTCCTAATACATCGAATAACCCAGCTTAATATCTAAATATGGCTTCTTTGAAGATTAACGAGATGACCACATATGCGAAAGGACTTCAAACACAAAGTTCACCTTCATATTTCACGAAACTTTATAAAACCCTTTTGGCTATACTATAGAAAGCTCCTTTTCTTTTCTTTTTTTCTTTTCAAAGTCCACATACTGCAGTGGACAGATCTTTCTACTTTTCATGATTTATACACGAATGAAAAAAGACGAAAATATCCCCAGATTTTTCAAGCCCACGTACTCTTTAAAACTCCTGAAGGGAAAAATATTCTTCAAAGCGAACTTTTCCCTCACAGACTTAAGGTTATTCAAAGAAATCTATATAGAATTCAATACGCTTGGATTATCGAACATGAGGAGATCTTTCTGCTCTATGGATTAAAACCACCAGACTCAGCTTAGGAATTCTATGAAAGTTCCTTTGCGCAAGTTATAGAGCAATTCACGGTACCAACTTCTGTTATCAGCGCTGCATACGAATGCAGTTGAAGGTCTTAATATATTTTACAGACTTTATGTGATATACATTCAGTCCATAAGCTCTAAATTCGGTTTATATTTAAAACGTATTAGAGTTGTCTCCATGGACACCATGCATTCTTATATGCGAATTGTGTGTTTGGAATATTCTATTGCTTTTAGTTCATACTTAAAGGAATCGTCTGGAATATTCTACAATTCTAAAGTATAAGTACTACTTTTAGTTCTCATATAACTTTCACATTCAAATTTTGAAATTTTGGGAGTATATGGTTAATTAAAAATGTTGACTGAATATGAAGTTGGAAATATATTTTTATGTATAACAAAGACAAACTATAGTTTTCAACTCTATACTAACAGAAAATAGAAATATTTTTAAAATACTTGACTCCGAGTGTGCATTAACGCGTTTTTGGGTGTATTTCATTTGTATATATTGGGGAAACAAAATAGCCGATTTCCTGACAAATCGTTGAAGGTGTGGAGGATACAATCCAGTACCTTCTAATCGTAAGCAAGTAACATACCACTAGGCCTCCATCCAGAGGCTGTTACTGACTTACGTTATCGACTACAGTACTCCCCCATCTGTGAGTCGGTGAATAGGCGAACGAACGATATAGTTGTTGTTGTGAGCGTGTAAGTTTCTGCTGTTGCGTCAAATGAGTCTGACGACTTTTTTTGCTGCGTCAAGTGCGTCGGGCTTCTTTTTGGTTGCTGCGTCAAGTGGGTCTACTGGTTTTTGATTGCTCTTGCGGCAGGTAGATGCTCCCACGACAGCTGCACGAAGGTTGCGTTTTTCTTAGTTCAGTATCAAGGTCGACTATGGGGAGGACAGAACTCAGTACTTTCTGATTCGTAAGCATGTTACATAGGCAAAGTGACCTCCTCTATCCGGAGTCTGTTACTGGTTTATGCAGTTATCCGCTACAAAGGGAGTGACTATTCTACATATCCCCATATATGACTTTAAATTCTGCAAAAGTCCTAATTAAATTAGAATTTAAGAGGAGGTTTGCTTCCTATATATCAAATGAAGCTGGAAGTGCTTTACTAGATCAAGATCAAAGCCAGTAATTCCTGATTTTTCCTCGTCCTGTAGCCGTGGTGCTGTTTCGTCTTTAAACTGGGCATGATAGTTTTGATAGCCAATCTTTTTTAAAATTCGATTAAAGGACACTTTAGCCTGCATTCTTTATTGACTCTGGAGAGTCCATGGGTAAGGACCATGTTGACGAATACACAGCATTATTATCTTTTAACTCTATTGTCCTGAAACATTGGGAAGCTACATCGATACTAATATCGAAGTAGCCAAATGTCAGGTATTTGTGTAAATAAATAAATATTAACGCCGCACTGAAAAGCTACATGAGGACTATTGGCGGCAGACATCGTAATTTTGAACTATGGTCAAATGACGATGACGATACTTTTCTTGTCAACAAATTGTTTAATGTCATCCATTGTCTTATTCATTTCACTATTGACGCGAGCCAAGCTCACTGATTTTTACTCCCAGTGCAACATACATTCACGTCACCGAATTCCAAAGCCTACAAGAAATGAAATGTTTTTGTAAGGCATTTGTAGAAACGAAGACTGAAAGAAACTTAGGTGTAAACAAAATTGGTTAGCATCACAGGCTACTGCGAGGGTATTTCAAAGCCAAGTTAGCCTCCTTTTTATGAAACATGTGAAGCCACCTCTTTCCTTTCACCCCTCCCCCTCTTAAACCTCACCAGCGAGATTGATGTTTTCTGTATTTTGTTCAATCTCAGAATGGAAATATTTTCGTGATTAGCGACTTTGGTTTCGTGTTCAGAGAAAACAGACATGAAAATACATATTCATTTGTTAGTACCATTGTATTATTTCGTCTTAAGCGTTTTCGCGCTAAACGTATTTTACTGTATTAAAAGCCTCATTCAATTTATTTTTCAACTTGCTATAGCAGTGCTTCTCAAACTGTCACTCTTTACGACCCAATATTCAGTCATAAATTTCATCGCACCCCCCTCCATACAATAACACAATGTATTAAATTCAATAATACTACACGTTGATGCCTACAATACGACTTTAACCTCATAAGTGCCCCGACGTACATAAACGTCTCACTCAGTCAGTGCTTTAATTGCCCCAGACGTATATATACGTCTTTTCTTTGAACTGCTATCCATAAAATTATTTCGAAGTCTTTGGAATCCAGTAAAATGACCTTGAGAGTGTTTGGGAACGATTTACTTATTTATTCCGTTTCAACCCCCTCCCCCTCAATACATCACATACGCTTGCCTACGTTGTTAAACGGGGACATTGGGGAACGAATCACGTAACTTTTAGTCGGCATTTAAGGAATTAAGTATAAACCGTATAAACTATCAAGATAAGTGTTAATATTTACATATAATTTTATATATGACAAGTCCATGAGGTCATTGGTAATTAATAAACTTATTAACTTAGTATTGTTAATTATGTTGTTGTTGCTTATGCCACCTGATCGACAGTAACATCAGATCAAGGTCCACGAAATTCATCGCGACTAAGGGCTAGAATTTTACGCCTGTCGTTAGCCTAAGCCTTTGCGTCTCCATGAAGGTGACAGTGCGATTTTGCTCTGTAAAACACAATAGATGGCGACACCATTCGGACCCACTGATTTAATGAGTACGTTCTCCGTATGTACTCGGCGGGCATTTGGTGGCATTGGGCATCGGACCCAGGCCTTCCAGTCTGGAGTCCAATGCACTAACCACTAGGCTACCCATGACCATTGTTAATTATAAAATACATTACGCAGTACTGATATATTCATAAGTGTATTGCATCAGTGTAAATGTGTACTTTATTTTTTATTATGTCAGGATGTATTTGTTTATTTACGGTAAATTTATAATTTTTAAAATAATCTTTTTTGTTTTTGACTTTTTAATATGCTCGCGTCCCCTAGTAGAGTTATCACGCCTCCCTAGGTTGGCGCGCCCCACAGTTTGAGAAACACTGTGTTATAGTGAATAATGGAGCAAAATTTGATATTTTCCATCGCAAATATTCATTATTATAAGGATTTATTTTTCTTTCTTTTCATTTTTTTAATCTTACCACTATACATTCAACACTTTTATTTACCCAGTATTTACCGCTCTAATTTGCTGTGCACAATATTTCTTTTGTGTTGACAACATATAACCGTCTAATCCAGTGGTTCCCAAAGTGGTCTATATGGACCCCCAGGGGTCTATGACGACCTGCAAGGGGTCCACGGCAGAGAAAAGAGAATTCGGCGGTCCATGAGGTGTGAATTGGGTCTACGATAGCCTAAACCAGATTGTGACTTTAATTTTAATAGAAAATCTAATAAAGTGTAAACCATATTAGCTAAAGGAGTATAAAACTGGACATCATGATTTTTAACAGTTTCTCAATTTGTCACAATCTGCCAGAAAAATGACGTTTTAACCTATGTTCAACATTTAAATGCCTTTTACTCAGGTTTTCAAACTAGGTTTGAAAATGCTTTGACCATGGTAATATCACAGTAAGAAATGAATTCATGTTGTCACATGAAAAGAAAAAGCAAAAAGAAAGTAATGTCTGATAACAGAAAGAAACTTATTTTAATAACCCTAACGAAGTTCTTAAAGTCAAGTTTAGAAACGAATGTCAGCAATTTTGGCTATAAAACAATATACCTGTTATTTTTCCGAATTATGAAACATCTTAAGAAAGTTTTTAATTGCTTTTCCTAGAGAGGAGGAGTTTCAGCATGGTTGTCAATCACCAAAATAAAAACAGAAAGAAAAATAAAAGAAAGATTTGATCCTACTAACCGAGGAGATTGAGGGTTAAACCTGAAAGAGATTGATGCCAAATGTTAAAAATGTTCTTTTGTGAAGCGCCAGATTCATCCTACCCATTAAAAACATTTGTTTGTTGCTCAGTTATTTAAAGAATAATTATTTTATATATTAAATTAAAATTTAATTAATTAATTCACATTAACACATTCACTTTAAACACGTTAATAACCCTAACTCCAGTTAGAAACATAAAACTTTTAAAGTAAGTAGTGCTATAGCAGCTGTCAAAAAAACATTTAAGTTGATAAATTTGCCAAAATTTACTATTAGGTATGTAGGGGTCTACACAAAACCGAAAACATGGTAAGGGGTCCATGATACAAAAAAGTTTGGGAATCTATGGTCTAATCCTAAAAAAGAATTCTTTGTCACTTACATTCCACCCTGAAAGCCATGGTACTGGACACCCCTGCTCCAATTTCATTCCCGGAGCTTCTGCAGGTGAAGGTGGCGTAATCGAAGCTGTTGACCGGCAGCAAGCTCATGTTCCAGATGAGCACGGAGCTGATGGAACTGAAGAGGTTACGTCGAGGATCAGGCCTGTGGTGGGCAAGCTTGCTCTCGAACACGATCGAATCCCTAAGACTCTCGTTGTTACGCAGCCACTCCAGTTCGCAGAGGGGATGGCACTCCACATGGCAGGACAACTGGACGTTGGTGGTGTTCCGGAGCACCCCACCCCTCTCTGGAAGCTTCTTCACGAAGGAGGGTGGTGCTGATTTCACAATGGGGGAGAGAGAGAGAGAGAATGGTAGAGCACAATTAGTTGATTAGTTGGTTTCATGAGACAAGATTGCTAAAAGGTAGCTGCTAATTTAGGGATGAGATGAACATCTGCATATTTTGAGGGATTGGTTGACTTTTTGGGTAACTGGGATTTAAACTGGCTGAATATAGTTAATTATAATAATGTCTTGAGTAACGGATTATGATTTTCAATTACTTAGTATTTTGAATGCGTTGTACAAGCAGTAAAATTTTACCATAAAAAAGTATTATGTTTGCGAGTATGGATTAAACAAATCTGCATATAGTAAGGAATAAATATTGTCCATTGAGTAGATATAATACATTTATATTTCTTGTACTTTATAGCATGCAATTTTTATCAAAATTAATTACATAAGAATTCATTAATAGAAAAAATAAAAAGGTCACACACAGAAAAACAGTTAATGCTTAGGTCTATACGCTGAAGAAAGCACATACTGAAAAAGAAATAAAATTTAACGAAAAATCTGCATGTATATCAGCGATTTTTTTGAAGTATTTTCGTTGCATCGTGAGAATAAAGTGCCCTGAGAATCCATTTATTATTTTTTCCTGGGGGTACATACAGAATATAAAACATCATTTCTATTTCATTTCATTTGTAAAAAGTTTGATGATTAGTCCGTAAAATGTGTCTAATTCATTGATGAAGTAAAGCTCAATATATTTTTAATATACGGAGAACGTCCAAATTATCATAGTATGACAAAAATAATTATAAGGTAATGGTGATTCCCTATTTTAATTAACCAAAATACTGTGAGTTATTTTTAATTAATCCAAGCTCGCTTAAAGTGAAGGAAAAACCAAATTCCATGAAAAAATCATTGAAAATTATTTTATAGAATTTTCTGAATTCTGAAATTCACATTGGAGAACTGAAATGTTAAAAGAAATAATTAGATTATTGAATGAATATATGTATTGACGGAAGTAAATATTAACCAGTCTGTAATTATGTTATCTCTCTTGCTTATCCAGCATACCGGCATCTAGAATTTCCCTTGGGGAACATGTCAAACTCGCGCGCGAACGAGATTCGTGAATTGAATTGCACGGATCGAAAGCGCTTGTCATGGCTCCCATTACTTAGACATCATTGTGACGCTTGCATAAAGTCAATTGCTAGGACAATGTAATAGCAATTGCGAAGATTCATCATTTCAATATTGATTTGGGGCCTTATCTTTCACACAACTTAAAGTTTTATTTACATTTTTAAAGGCCGTTATGGTCTAATGATATTCGTGAAAAGAGATATTTAAATAAAAGTTCATAAATAGTAGATTGAAATCTGCTTCTATAATTAGCTACTAAATAATAATAATAGTTATACATTAACCGAACTAAATTTTAATGTTTCATGTGTAATAACATCGAAATTAAAATATTGAAACACCAACGCAAATGAAATCCTCGTTCATTTGTGTTTTAATTTTTGTTCATAAAGAACTATTTTATACCAATAAAGGTTAAAGGTCCAAAAATCTAAAATAAAAATTCTACTTATATGCAGGTGTAAAAATTCGAATAAATTTTTGTATCGCTTGATATTTGTTAATTTTAAATTAAATAATAAGATTTTTCTTTAAATTTATGTATTATATTGTCGACCAATTTCGTCAAATCAAAAGAAGTTACCAAACGACACAATATGTATCTAATAATGGAAAACGGTTATAATGCATGAAAAAAATACAACAATAATAATGATGGCATAATTTGACGAAATTGATCGATGGCATATTATAAGTAAGTACCGGATTTTTAAGCATTACGTAATGACTCACACGATATTTAACATTCGTTCTCTGAATTGGCTTAGTTAGAATCAAACAACTTACACTTCAAACATTCAGAGTTCTTTTAAAAATGATCAATTTTTACGTGAAAAAGGGAACTTCCATTACTTTTCAAAATTTAATAAACGTACTCAAATCTAAGCATACTTTTAGTAGTATAAGATAATATATAGCAGAAAAACAAATGTTTTGCATTAGCTTAAGAGTTCAAGATTTAAATCATTCTAATGCATATTCCTCACACTCTTTAGGTTTAGAACAACTTTTTCAAAACATTATTCATTCGCATCTTCATTATTTTATCGTTTTCTTATTTTTTGCTTTTCATTTAGTATACTATAAGATTTATTGTTAATGTTATCGTTTTTCAAACAGGAACATTATATAAGATGACGGATCAATTCTACGTCTGAAAGTATATAATATATATGTATTTCATAATAAGATTTTCGTGAAAATTCTGAAAAAACAGTTCTATTAATAAAATTATGACTCGCAAGAATATTCTCAAGAACTATATATCTACACTAAGTTTGAATATGGAAATAATTTAAGCTTCTTTTTTGTATATCGTATACTATTTAATCATGTTAAGAGTTCTAGAGTTACTTTTTCATAATCATATGTAGAAAAATATTTCTAAAAAAACTGTTAGATTAAATTAGCTGTTTCGAATATTTTTAGTTCCATGAAGTTTTTCATTTAATAAAATTAAATGCAAGAAAGTTTTTCCCATTATGAAACGTATAATAACTTCCATTCCTAAAAGCTTTTGAAAACACATTTATCATAGAGTTATTTTATGCAAATTAAGATTTATAAGAATATACATAAAAAGGAGAATTTAAAGTGCTTTTGAAGCGGAAAAACTTTGAAATAATATTTACATAGTATTCAGACAATTTTTGTTTATATTTTGACATTGTTTGGTAGTAAATCACATTAATGGCCTTATATATAAAGAGTTTTACTATATAATTATAGATATATTATTTCATCGCATTTCTTTTATCACTTTTAATTATTCACACAAGCATGAATATATATATACACATGGGGAGAGGGGATGCGTGTGTAATTATTATCATTCTCAATTTAAATTTTTTTTCTAGGGATTTTCTTTAATTTATGATAGAGTCTTGAACTCTTCAAGGCATCGCGTGATGATTAATTTACCTGCCTAAAGGGTAATGTCATGTTAAACTCAACTTTATCTCTTGAAATATCATTTCAAAGTGAGATAATGCATTATGTATCAGCCACTGATTCTGATAATCACATGATTTTCAGCATTAAATGCAGGAAATCACATGATTATCGAACATTAAAGCCACTTCCAGTTGAAAAAGAGATAAAAGCTGAGATCTCTGGAATGCAAGTAAGATATTTTGGCCGATTGTCATATATCCACGTGTGTTTAGGGTGTTTTTCGTTTCGCTTTTTGGTTCGTGTCTTTCATTAAAACTTGGAATCAAATTAAAAGTATGAACTCATCAATTGATCGACTGTGACCAGATAAAGATGTCCTTGCAACGTGTATGAATCCTGAGAAACCGCTCCATGTAGTAAGAAAATAAATATAAACATAATAATTACCCTATTCGTACATAATGAGAAAGAAAAAAAACAATTAATTCGAAAATCGCGAACTGCACAATTTAATGTAATATATATATATATATATATATATATATACATACAGAGAGAGAGAAACAAATTACTGATATATATATAATTTGTATCAGTTTGTTTGTGTAGTAAAGTCAAAGAGAATTATTTTAAATATTACAATTTGTGACTGAAACAGTAGTTTTAATATGAGCACTTCTATACGTTGCAACTTACAAGGCAAAGCCGAAGCGTAATAATAAAGAAGAAGGGATAAGGTTACAATCTCCCCTCGACTGAGAAATCAGCAGTTTCTCCATCCGCGTAATTGATGAGTGCTTATGATCGAATCATAACAATATATATATATATATATATATATATATACTCTGCTGGCCACCGCAAATACAACACCAAGAAAGTCAAGAGATAGCACAACAAAATTTATTTTGTAGATAACATGTTGACCAAGTATCAAATGATTAAATTTATAGACTACTGTGAAGTGTGGTTCCTGCCAGAATCAGTAGCCAGAGTAGCCGCCATTGTTGGAGATCACCGCTGCCACACGCCTCGGCATTGATTCAAAGATACTTTGGATGTGTTCTTGGGGTACAGCAGACCGAGCAACTTCCAAAGTTGATCTGGTGTGGCAGCTGGGGGTGTAATCTGGGTCAATCGCTAGGCAACTATGGACCACATGTTTTCTATCGGCGAAAGATCCGGAGAGCGAGCCGGCCAGGGAAGGAATTCAATCCGGTGATTGACAAAGAACCTTTGGACAATGCGTGCCACGTGTGGTCGCGCATTATCCTGTTGAACTATGGCTGTGGCCAAGTCCTGAAGGTAAGGAAGGACAACTGGCTCCAACACCTCGGAGATGTAGCGCTGACTGTTTAAAGTACCGGCAATGCGTACTAGAGGAGTGCGAGAGTGATATCCAATACCACCCCATACCATAATACACGGTGCAGGACCAGTATAGCGGTACATTACGCAGCTGTTCAGCATCCTCTCTCCACGGTGTCTCCAGACTCGAATCCGACCATCGTGGTGTTGCAGACCGATGCGTGACTCGTCAGTAAAAACTTCATTCCATTCTGCCACCCACATCCTTCTTTCATCGCACCATTGGAGGCGGAGGCGTCTGTGGTTCTGAATCAAGGGTAGACCAAGCAATGGACGTCTTGCGGACAGACCACTCTGCTGTAAACGGCGTCGAATGGTACGCGCAGACACTGAATGATGCATTACAGACTCAATGTGCCGTGCTGTGGTTCGTGATGTGACTGAGCGATCCGTCAATGCCATGCGCACAATTTGTCTGTCCTCACGTGAGGTGCACAGAGGTGGATGCGATCGACCATGTCGGTCCGTTGTACCCTCCTGCATCCAACGGTCACATATCCGCATTACAATTGTTTGGTTTCGTCCGACACGACTACCGATTTCCCTGAAAGATAATCCGTAATCTCTGTGGGCCAATATCCTTCCTCTGTCGAACTCGAATTCTTGATCAAAAGCTGATCACTGTTTTCTACGAGACATAACTGATCGTTTTTTGAAAAAAACCACAAGAAAAACACAATTGCCGAACTTGAAATCGTCGATATCTCCAAGCCTTAAATAGCGCTTTGAGGTGGCGCCACAGGCATGCGTAATGTGTGTCAGCGCTGAAATTCTAATCATTTGCATATCTCACCTCCGCTAATGCATGTTGTAAATTTCATGTTATTTGCGTGCTTCCTTCAGGGTGTTGCATTTACGGTGGCCAGAAGTGTATATATATATATTTGTTTTCTTATGCGTGTTTATCATATCTTATAATTTAGCTCCGTCTAATTGCCTAATCTTTGCTACATGAATCTTTTTCAGACATAAGACATTTAATACATTCTTATAAGCAATTTATACTTTCTTAAACATCTAATTATTCCATTTCATTAATCGTTGATACTGATATCATCTCTACCACTTGCAATTAGAAGTTCATTTTAAAGTCACCTATAACCAAGATTTGCATAAAAGACCTTTTTCATAGGAATTTTTTGACAAAATAAATGTGTATTTAAATCCATTTAATATCAAATTAAGCAACGATGGGCAAATTTCAATATACGTATCTCTATATATTACGCATTTGCTAACGATCTTTTCATTCCACTTTTTTAATACCCGCATTCCTCAAATAAATCTAAGAGCACAGTTATTAAGTTTCCATCTCTGAATGAAAATTAATGCACTTATCGTAAGCCAATGCTCAGGGAAAGATGGTGTCCCGTATTTACGGCGGATTGAGGAGGTAAGGAAAGCAAATGATGATGTAAAACGACTTTATCTCTGATACGATTTCTGACAACCTATCGAATCCACCGGGCGGAAAACGTAAGCTTTTAATCCTCAAAGATTAATCTTCTACGATTAAGGCGTCACGTATTACAACTGGGTGCGTAATTTGCTTTAATATCCCCTCCATTCATATTCAGGGATAGCTTATGATCTCAATAAATATCCCAAAATGTTTAATTGCGGTGTAGAGTGCTTCTAATTTCGGCGAAGACATCTTTTGAAGCCGATGGAAGTCTATTGCTCTACAGTGGAAAAGCAGATATAAATAGCACGCACTGCCAGTTAATCTGCTTCATGCTTAGTGATTTTTATGAACGCGAATTATGTTCAGTTCTCCATGTAAATTATTTGGTAAACTTAAATGTATAATGTACTTATTTTTAATGCTCTTATTTTGATTATTAGAATATTAATTATTTTTAGATGTAAATATGTAATAACTTAAAATTTTAATACAACATATGTGCTTAGGACCACTATTGCAATATTATTTTAATCAATATTTACTTATGAGTTCGATGATGAAGCTTAATTTTATAAATTAAATAAATTCCAGTTATTTATTTTTAGTTTGTTATTCATTTCGGAAAATTTAAAAGGGGTATTGTTCCCCAACACTCTACTGGATCTGTTCAATTTTTAATTTAAACCTAGTAAACCGGAATTCCGAAGAGCTTCTACAGATCTCAACGTTACATTTCTTATATACAGTGTATTTTTTCTCAAAAACTATGGTAAATATTGACATGAAACTCTTTGCGGAGATAAAACAAATTTCCTAAACATTTAAAGATTTAGAGTTTTAAAAATTAATCTTAGATTTTGCAAAAAAATATGAAAACTTATTAAAAAAATGACATTTTTGGCCTTTGAGAGACAATATATTTTTACTCTAAGACTAAAGATCTCAAATACTGTGACCTTTCTTTAAAAAAATCGCAAGTTAATAGCATCCTAGAAAAAGAAAAGGTTTTGATGAATCTAAAACTGTCTTAGTTTCGAGAAATCAAAAAATAATATTATAGATTATCTCATATAATTGTATTTATATCAAACAACGTTGTCAACTTTTCTTTTAAAGTAGTATTTGATGCTGCAATGCTTTCAGACTATTTTTTTAATGCTTTTGAAATTCAACGCAGAAATTCTTTTCGAAATGTCTGGATACTTTTTAATATGTAAACGTTAACTATTTAACAAAGAAAAGTAAAAATTGTAATAGTTAAGCATGACTAAATGCATGGAATAATGCCAAATTTAAGTTGTTTTCCCCCCTTTTTCTTAAGTGTTTTACTATATACTGAATTAGACAAAATATATTTTATTGCACTGTATATACCTTTCAAAAAAGTTTTTACTTTAATGTTCCTTGAAATATTTTCTAAAACAATTAAAAGGACTCTAAAAATTGATAATTTTTCTACCAAATAAAAAAAAAATACAGTTTTTAGGAACTTTATTTTTTATATGCTACACAAATTAAGTTTCTTTCTATGATTACATGTTTCTCAATTATTAAAAAAATCCATTTTGTCATAATTTTCGCTTTAAAAATGCTAACAAAATATTTTCCTCAAGATTGTTGAAACTTGCTTAAGGAGGTACATTCACGAAACAGAATCTGTATCTCAGTATTCCAATTCTTTTACTGAATATTCTTTGAACCATAATACATACTTCAATCAGAGATTTTATGGATAGGATGTCTAGTTATTTTTTTTAAAAATATTTTTTGCACAAATCTGTTTTTTTTTTGCAAAAACAGTGAAATTTTATGATGTTTAATGCTATAAATTAAGCCAGAATATTTTTTTTGGAAAAAATCTCTCGATTAAAGTATGTATTACAGTGTAATTATTAACTATGCAAAGTTATAAGCTGTTAAATGCAGTAGTTTAGGAATAAATGTTCTTTATATGGTAAAAATGCTAGTTTTGAGAAAAATAGATTTTAATAATGAATTTAGTAGACTTTGACAGGTGGAAAAAAATTTTCAAAAAAATTATTAAAAATACTTCTACTGCACGTAGAATGATAATTTTTGCACCATTAGAAGCGAAGAAATTCATATTTTATTAAAATGGGAAAAATGAAAAATGTGTTTGGGGGCCAAAAATCATGAATCTAGGAATCTTATAACTAAGTTATAATGAATCTTATATAACAAAGCAATTGATAAAAAAATAAGAAGTTTATTAAGTCCATCTATTTTATATACTTTCTAGGGTATTTTCAATGTTGATTTTGATATAAATGGAAACAATAAAAATTTAAACAATTTGCCTATCAAAATACTAAAAACCGTTTTACTATCTAAATTGCAAGAATTATTCATGAATTAATCATATTAACATCCCCTAAGTACTATATTTAACTATCAAACACACTCCAACAAACAATGTCCGCAACATTTGCAACTGAAACATATTATTACAGCCACATTAAATTCCAAACCCTCCCTAACGTTTAGTATTTAATACATCAATCCCATTCCATTTTCTGGTGGCATTGTATATGCAACTGATAGCCTGACCCACAATTCATAGTTCTCTATCAACATACCTTTCACAATAATGCGGACCCCCATCAATTCACGGACATGATAGAGATATATATCCGCGTGTCACGGTTCTATTAGTGATGCGGGTGACGACATGTTGACTCGGTTGATTGCTAACACGCTGATATACACGCAGACGGAGAAGGACACAGAGAGATGGGGCACTAACTACTATAGACATTACAAACACATAGAAATCGTAAATTGAAATGGTTCGGAACACAAACCTACGGCAGATAGAGTGAAATAGGATGGTGGACCTGGACCAATGTCATTCACTGCTGCACAGGAGTAATTTCCTTGAGTCGATACGGCTACAGGCTTCAGGTGTAGCAGAGGTCCTGTCTCGTTGAGCATTGTGCTGCCTTTGTGCCACTCAAACATGGCGGATTGGGGGTGGCCTAGATCCAGTACTCGGCATTCCAGGGTCACGGCTCGTCCCTTCACTGCAAGATCTTGTTGCTGAAGTATGCTGGAAGGTCCAGGGGTGTCTGAAAATGAATATAATCTTGCTGATTTTTGCTTAATAGAAATAAGTATATGTTTGCGACTGGGAGAAATGTATAACGAGAATAAAATGAAAGGTGAAATTGAAATATTTTCATCAATTCCTTATTAAGATCGCTACAATAAAATAATTTTTAGAGAAATGTTAATTTGAAAAATATTTGTAGCTTTTGAGAAACTAACTGTTATTTAATTGTAAATTTTGATCAATGTACATATTGTTACGAACTTTGTGTAATAAATGTTTAAAAGAGTATAAATAATTTATATTTAAACGTGTAATACGTTAATACTACTCTCGGTCGTATTTATTTTATGCTAACATAGTAATATTTGCAAGCAACGCCATCCTTTACATTGTAATGGCGATTCAATGGAAATTTGGCGAAATGTTGACGATAGAGCCATCATTTTTGGCGACCTATTTGGCTACCATGTTGGCGATCTTATGGATGCTTCTGAAAACTACTGGAGAAATCTACTAATCTCACCATCTTTGAAGTAAGCACATTTTTTTGAGAAAAATCCGAGCAGACTATAAATAGGAGCCAATCGCTGAAATTAAATCAGTATAGTTTTTATCGTTGAAGAGTCGACTAGCGATTAGTTATTACTTCGGCTGTTGAATAGGCCAAGCGAGTGTTCGTGAATAATATTTAACTTACTTCTGTATTAAACACTGATAGTTGCATCTAAATGATGTGGAAAGTGTGAAAACGTTCTGGGATTCATTAAACGAATTTAGTGCTGTATCCAGTATTTCAAGGTTTGTTCTTCTATAATAAATTCAAACACTCCTGAGGAACTGTCTTGCTCTTTGAGACTGAAAGAAAAAGTCATCGAACCCCAATCTACGTAACAATATATACACATTAAAAAATACGGTGTACATGTACGTTTTGATTTTAAGGTAAACATATTTTTTGGTATAAATTCTTAGTAATAATGAAAGAATTATGGTAAAAAGCCTTTCTAAGTAAGAAAAAGAGCCAGGTAGAATTCGAGGATAATAGTCCCTCACGAAGTATTATGCATAGTAGTTTAATTCAAAGAATTAAATAATTTCATTCGGCATAATATATTAAATGGAATAATAATCTGTCTACCTTAAAATTGCAGATTTAGAAAAAAATATTGTCAGAAATGTTTTAAGGTTTAATATTGTAGGTTGATTTATTATGAATATGCAAAAATGGTAATTTTTTTTTATTTTACATTGTGTAAAAGTAGCAATTGTTTTAGTAAGAGTAGACGCCACTTCCAGATGGCAGTTACCGTGGACCGTATAACGTGCTTATGCAATGAGTTTTTTCGGGAAACTTTAAATAGAGACAGAAATTGCTGAAAAAGTTAAGGAGATAATTTGCATAAATTTTTGGAATGTTAGTGTAATATGTTGGAATTATTCTGATCTATTCCTTTTAAAAGTCTTTGCATTATTATAACATTTACAACCACCTAATATGATACGTGATTTTTATAGGATAAGATAAAATCTTATATTTTATTAAAAATATTTTGTTACTATATAATTTGAAAATGTCAAACATAATGTTGACAGGTTGAAAATTCGTTCAAATTGTTCTCTGTTTATAATTGGAAGCATTTATAATTTATAAAATAAATTTCCAAAAGGATTTTTTTTTCTTATTTTTATATTGAAAGTACTTTTTAATTTTGCAAATGTATTTATTTTTTACATAATGTACTAAATAAATCTGAAAAAGCATAATAAAATTCCTATCTCAAATTTTAAAATGTTTCGCACGTAGCCGGATACCTTTAGCAAGCAAATTGAACTATTAATATTTTGTGTTTTAAATACTTACAAAGATATCATCCGAATTAAAAAAGACAAATAGCATTCTCTTTATTAAAAATAATGCTGCATGCACAAGCATATTATAATGTTAAAACGAAAATATTTTACTTAAAATTTAATATATATATATATATATATATTTTTTTTTTTTTTTTTTTTATATATATATATATATATATATATATATATATATATATATATATATAAGTCAATGTCTTACATAATTTCTCTTATATTGGCATTGTAGTTTATACCTGTACTTTTTATTTTTTTTAAAAAAAACTATATTTATATTATTTTTAGATTTTTATTTAAATAAAGAAGCATATCACAAAATTATATACCAGTTGTCTTAATAATTACAATCTTAAAATGAAAGTATATTAATAAATAAGCATTTTAAATAAATTTAGTTATAAATGAAATGAGGAAATATTTTTATGATGTTTTCAAAATTGTTTGTGGTGAGTTGTTTCTTTTTAAAATTATGTACAAGTATATAGGTGAAAACCATTAATTTATGCGTTTCAACAAATTATTAAAATAATTATTTTTATAATATTAACTCTCTTATTCATTCGAAGAACTGCTTTTCAAATTTAGATTCAATTTTAGATTTTAACACATGATACTAGATACCTTTATTTATATATATAGATAAGAAACCATAATCTAGCCACATAATATAGACAATCAATCCTTTGTCTCCAATATATTTTTAATTAGTTCGTAAGATTTAATTATAGAAATCTCTCCAAATCCAGAGTCATTCAAGTCATATAAGTACAAATAAATAATTCACTACTTCCACTGAAACTAAGCTATTATATTCAGTCTAGACATAGCCATTCTAAGAGCCATATTCTTCACGTCTAGCCTTGGGGACATAGAATAACTTACAGTGCACTATGAGCTCCTCGGACTTCGGCCTAAGGCTCCATCCCGCTGTGTTTCGGCCTTCGCAAGAGTAATTACCCCCATGGTGCCTGTTTGCATGTTTAATGTGAAGTACGGGTTCCGTAGTTTCGTTTACCAGTTCATTGTTTCGGTACCACCGCACCGTGGTAAAGTTTCTAGGATTTCCATCGATGGCTTCACATGTGAGACTAACAGCTGAGTTTTCACCGCCTTCTGATACGATTGAAGAAGAGATATGCAGTTTGACGATTTGCGGATCTGGAAAAGGCAAAAGTATTGAAATTTAAACTAAGTAAAATTAATAACAAACAAGTATCTATAATTTAATAATAAATATATTTTGAAAGAATAGGAATTAATCAAAGATTAGGAATTCGCTCAATGTAATTTCTTCAAATATGTTTTATTAAAATATGAATGTTATTTTTGCTTAAAATTGTTGTAACATTAAAAACATTTAAGATACATGTATAGCATATGATCAATATATACATGTATCAGCGTTTCTCAAACTGTGGGGTGCACCCCCAGAGGGACGTGGTAACTCTACGAGGGAGGCGCGAACATATTGAAACGTCGTAAACAAAAGATTATTTTAAAAAATGTACTAATTCACTGAAAGGAAACAAACAAAATACAAAAAATGAAATGTACATTTACACTGTTATTATTCTTTTAAATGTATCAGTACTGCACAAAGTATTTTATAATTAATATAACTATACTAAGAGTTATTAAATAATTATCAGCCATCCCATGGGCTTGCCACATAAAAAATTCTGTACAAATTGACACTTACCTTCATAATTTGTACGGTTTATAAATAATGCTTCCACTGTCGATTAAAAGTTACGCGATTCGCTCTCCAATACCTCCGTTTTCCCGGGTAGGCTTGCGTATATGATATATTGGGAAGGGGGGGGGTAGAATAGGAATAAATAAAGAAATCCTTTGATATCAGTAAATCCTTCACAAACATTGTCAATATCCTTTTCTTACATTTCAAAGCCTTCAGAATAATTTTATGGATATCAGTGCACAGAAAGATCGTACTTCAGAGAGAAGTATATATACGTCCGGGGCATTTAACGCACCGATTGAGTGAGACGCTTATGTAAGCCGATAGCACTTGAGAGGTTAAAGTCGAATTGTAGCTTTAGCGTCAACGTTTTGTATAGAAAATTCAAAGCATTTTTATTTGTTTTGAGAGGAGTCGTGACAAAAATTATGATTGTCATCTGCATGGTGCTCAAAGCTACGGCTAACGACAGGCGTAGAATCTAGCCCGATGCCATGATGAATTTCGTTGGATTCGATCTGAATACGTCAGACAGGTGGCATTAGTAACAACAGTAACAACAACAATATGATTGAATATTGGGTCACAATTATTGAAATTTTGAGAAGCACTGACAAATATTTAAAGTTTTAAAATACATATTAGAATGAAAGTTATAAATCATCTTTCTGTTGTTAATATCATTTTGATACCATGATAAATTTATTAACGCATCAAATTAAAAAACTCATACTTATTAGTCATATTAAAGACTTAAAGATAATTACATTTGATAATTATTACTGATAAATTGAATTTGATTAAAATGCTTGCTTTTAAAGTAACGCATATGTGAAAGCATATCATTACAACCGTGGTATTTCTTTGAAAACTCGAATAATATTATCAATAATTTGTCAATCGATTACTTTTATAAGTAATCTATACGTAATCCAAAATCCAAGGAAGAAATGAAATACAGTAGAATAATTAAAAATTTTAAGACGGTTTTGAGGCTGCTATATTTAGCAATGGAACTGTTTCATCATAATTAGTTTTCCTCAATAGCATATCGTTGGGTCAAACAATTTTTCCACTTCATATTTTTACTTACAACACTTATTTTTACTTTACATAGAGAAAATTGTTTTCTGGTGTTGTCAATATAGTAATTGTAAAACGGAAAAATAATCGTAATATCTCCCGTTTAATTGCACTAAGAAAAATAAATTGTATCATATGAAAATTGCCATTGTATCAAAATATAGTGTTTTAAGACTTATTTAAATTTAAATTATGTTGTTTTCAAAACTTTATTGATTCTTAAAAATCATAAATATACACACTATTTGACCCTCTCTTTTTCATTTATGTTCTAAAAGGAATTATATTTTTCACTTTAGACGCTTTTATATTTATAAATGCTACATTTATGAGTACCTAAAACTACCTGAGAGATAACGAAAATATGCAAATAGCTTTTGCTTAAAAAATTAAAAAGATAGCTTTCATGTATAAATACTAATTTTTTAAAAATAATTTGTAAAAAATGTTATTAAATTTACTTTACTTAGAATTCTAATTTCTTAAATATTATTTATAAAACTATAAATGGAAAGAATGTGCTTAAGGCACATAATATGTACAAGTGATTGCAATTTCCACTACGAAGTACAGTTCACATAATCACGTTACAAAGAATGAAAAAATGTTTGAACTGTAAAGTTATTATTTTTCTTAAATTCTATTTTTAGAAACAAAACAGCCAAAAACATTTAAACAAAGTATTTAAATATTCAAACTAATATAATATTCCACTTGCCCCACTTAAAATGTCTAACTGTTTATACGGAAATTTAAAATTAATCCCTTAAAAGACCTTTTAACAGTATTTTAAGTAACATTCTTTGTCCCTTTCATTAAGGAAAGATATGAGTAAATTTTTCTCCACGTAAAAAATAATTTAGTGTTTTAAATATCACAATCGATTCCATATTACTCTCATCTAATTATATGTCAGCATCATAATCTTTAGTTTGAATTTCCTGAAATATGACTCGCGATGTAGTTTCTAATTTTAAATGCACAGTACTATTAAATCATGACAATTTTAATTGCAATTGTGTACACACACACACATATATATATATATAACCTTTGTTTTAACTACTGAATAACTAATTCGAAAGTTATTTCTGCGAAATGTAGCGAGTAAATTGTTTTTTTTTAAAAATTACAACAAAACAAAGTAAAAAGCATTATATATATATATATATATATATATATATATATTCACTTGGTTATTTTTTCAATTTTTGTTTAATAGTAATACTTTTCTTCCTTTTAAATATTAATGTTTTTTGTTATTTTTTTTACTTTGTTTTTAGATTATTTATTCTTCCATGTTTTCAGATTTATTTTATATATTTTTCATTTATATATATATATATATATATATATATATATATATATATATGTGTGTGTGTGTATACATACGCACACAAAGTAAGTTTTATCTTCTAGTTCTATTACCATCGCGTGGTATTACTCTATACTCTAGCAAGTACTCATAGTCTATTAAATTTTATCGTTATATTAATAGCATTGTGTATTTTATTTAGTAATATATAACTACATCTCTATAATATTTTTCTTCCTTTCACTATGGCCCAGTGTATAGGCAGATTACAGGTGAAGGTTGACTATTCAGAAAATTTTGTTTAAACCTGCAATCTTGGTTCCTAAGGCCAAGAGTTTGCTGTTGTAATATTGAGGGTCACATTTTTTACTCTCTTGACTGGTTATACTTAATATTATGACTATTTGTATATATATATTCGAAATAATTTTTTCTGTATAAAAACTATAAATATATACAGAAAAAAATATTTTAATAATTAATTAAAAGGATTAGGATTTTTCTGAAATTAGCCTTGATTACGTTGTATTTATTTTAGACGTATCATCTAGATTGAATATTTAAAATGAATTGCTTTCACCAAATATGTTTTTTAAATACGAATACACAGATAATAAACTTCATTTATATACAACACAAACAGAACCAAATGATAAACATTTAAAAAATTTTAATTATTTAAAATATTTCTCTTTCACATTTTGAAATCCTCTTTAAAAATGAAAAATTTAATTATTTTGATACATATGGTAAATTTTGAATCTTTTATAAGTAAAATAATCATTTTGACTTTAGATTTTACAAGTATTATTAATTTTAAAAAAATTTTACCCAAAATAAATACTATATTTATACGAATATTCAATCAAATAAAATGGGCTCAAAACAAAAATTTTTATCTAGATGAAAAATATTACTATAAACTCATCACACTTACATAGAACATTTAGTATGGAAGATGTAGTGGAGTTCCCTCTTCCAAAGGCATTTCTCACATGGCATGTATAGATTCCCGAGTCCTGTCGGGACAAATTGTACAATGCCAACACTGCAGACAAAGGGTGCCTGGTGGTTTCCAGGCGTTGAGTGGTATCTCTTTGGAGAAGGCTCCCGTCTTTGTACCATACAATTTCTGTCACATCAGGGGGATTGGCATCGAAAACACACGTTATGTTTACAGTTGACGTTTCTTGCACTGTAACTGTACCATCTGGAGTGACAAACACAGCAGGAGGATCTAAAATAAAGAAAACGAATAAGATTTATAGAATTTTTTATAAGGGTAAGCTATTCTGTAGCCGAACACACACTAAAATATTCTATTCTTCTAAATATAAACAAATAGTGGTGTGGATTTTTTTTGTTATTTTGAAGAACGCTGCATTACGTGGAAAATAGCGCATTTCAATACATCATGTGTTAAAGGTATCCGACTACTTGGGAAAACATTTTTTTAAAAAAATGGAGATATGGGGATTTTTTTGTGGTTTTTAGATTTGTTTAGTATATTTTAAGAAAAATATTCTAAAATTAAGAAGATAAAAAGAAATTATTTATTACTTTAAAATGGGAAAAAACTGGTAAAAATTTACAAAAATTAACGTAAACGGGCTCCATTCTGTACCAAACGTTTAGGAACAAATTTTCATAAGTTTCATTGTTCAGATTTGTTTAGTATATTTTAAGAAAACTATTCTAAAATTCATAAAATAAAAAGAACTTATTATCACTAAAATGGGAAAAAATTGTAAACATTTACAAAAAATAACATAAATGGGGCCTATTTTGTACCAAACGTTTTTGAATAAATTTTCAATTTTTGAAATCTGATGAGGTGGTATAACATTCTTTTTTAAAATAATCTTCAGGATAAGAGATATTTTAATTTTTACAAAACTAGAGCCCTTTATCTTAGTTATTATATAAAATTGCTAAGAAATACTGATTATAGTAACATAAGGTACTATAAATTTTGTAATAAAACAGTGTTGAAAGGTTAAGACACCTACTATTATACAGAACATACACAAAAAATTTCAGTCAATTATTTTCAAAACTTTTTTAGCAATCGCTGCCCCCCCCCCCCCGCGCGTTTGAGCATTTTCAATAAAACACATTTCAAATGAAACACGTTTTAAAGTATGACATCTTGTTTAAAGTATTGGCATTTGCTTTTACTAAAACACTTGTAGTTTTTGTTTTAGTGAACGGAAAACAATGAGCTTGGTATTTTTATAAATCTACTTAGATGGTCTATAAAATAAAATCATAAAGAAACTTATAATTTTTTGGCAAAATTCACAATTTTAGAGTAGTTACCTTAAAATTAGAGTAATTATACCTTAAATGTATAATTATATTAACAAAATTTTCTCTTTAACCAATATTGTTTCGGTTGAATATTCTCTTTTTATCAATATGTATACTTTAACACCATCATTTTTTTAACTGAACAAAATAAATTGTTTGCTTTAAAAAATAGACGATTTTAAAAGTTTTGCTTTAATGGAAACACAAATTTGTTCTTTTGAACATTTAAATGCCATATACAGAAACATATTCTGCCTCGTATAATATTAAAATATAGTGAAATCAATTATATGAATATGCAAAAATAATATTACTTCGTAACTTCTGGAAAATAAACATTTTAAAATTAAAACTTTTCGAATGAGTAAATGTTTATTAACGTCACATTTTTTAAAGCAACACGAGGACTAATGGCGAGGAACCACTTAATTGTGAACCACGGTCAAAGAAAGAGAATGGCACCAAAGTTGGCAACCCACTTTTCGAACTTCCACACCATACAAACGGGATAATTTTGAGACTCAACACACACACTTTTAACATGCATCAGCCTTTCTACATGATGATCCTAAGTGGTACTAAGTTCGAACTCAGGACATGAACTCAGCCACGAGTCTTTAGCCATGTTCATTAAGCTACCCTGACTTTTTTAAAACATTTTTTTATTCCGATTTTATTGGAAACTTCTTCAAACTAAATAGCATTTTCAGTGAAAAAGGAAAATTGACATCATTTACTTCTTAAATTCTGACTTCGTATAGAAATTTAAAAGTCAAAAAAGTTTTAAATTGTAGACAGACTTGTATATTGTAGAGAAAACTAATATACATCTAACTTATAATGTTAACCATGTCCCTTGAGTATAAAAAGCTATCGTCAACGAATCTTTTTATTTTGAATCATGGTCAAATAAGGATATATATCCATGGATTTTCTTCCAAATCGCTATAATAGCGTTTTTTTTAACACACATAAAATACTTTCCTTAGAAATAATCAAATTTGCTGTATTCATGTACAAAACTTTTTTGCATAGAAACAAAATAAATAATAACCATTTTTGAGGAAACTTAGCGAAGATATACATTGTTTTAAAATATTAATGTTATAAATTGTATTTATTTTTATTTATTACAACAAAATATTTTCTTTTTTTTATTGAGTTAAAGCTTTATTTTAAAGCAAGCTGTACAAATGTAAAAAGAATATATACAGTAGAACGTCGTTTATCCGAATCAATTGGGACCGGACACCATTCGGATACGCGATTGTTCAAATAACCGAAAACCGAATGCGATCCATGCAGTATATGATACTGGACACTATACAAATATTGAAAATCATCGCATGCGGGAAACGTGCTTGAAGAAAAAAGCAAAATACGTGCAAAATGTTGCAAATTTACCTGTATGTGGAAAATAAGCACTAGTCTTCGCTGTACCATTGTACACCTTTGTTTTTTCACTGCAAGGTCTTTGATTCTCATAAGCAGCAGTAGTTGGGTAGGACAGCACTCTGATTGTTGTTCGTACCACACCATAGATGTCTCTAACTCACAAAACGCGTCAGTATTTCATGGATCCTTGCTACTTTCGTTGTTGTTCTCCTCGTCTTCACCCGTTTCATTGTCGACAGGGTGAGATTCGTCTTGCACGGAAGTCACTATCTGGTCATTATTTAGCATTTGAAATCCACAGTCTTCTGCATCGCATGTCTCTCTCTCATCCAGGTCTCTACATCAACAAAACTCAACAAAAGAGCACGTATACACCCCCTCACTTGGAAACAAACTGATCCAATATTCCGGGCATATGTTTACCAAATCACAGAACTGGAATTCCCCAAATATTCCTCACCTTGGGTTTTCCCGTCATTTTTGGCCTCACAGGAAACAAATGTTGATCATTGCACTGTTCGGAAACGTATCCGGACTTTGGTTCGGATATTTGACGCTTCGGGTAATAAAGGTTCGGATAAACGACGTTCTACTGTGATTTAAATGTATATTGTACAATTCACGTTTATTAGATTTTATAAATGTTTACAACTCACTAATTTTGATTATATTTCGATACCATAAAGTTCCAAGCCACTTTATATATAAACTTACGAAAATAAAATCTGAAACTATGAAATGCAAAATAATACTTTTTTAATACAAATTTTAAAAATTAAATACATTTCCTTTCAAACCAAAAGTGCTTTTTTTACAAGCTTTTCATTTCTATACCTTATATATATTCTTTTATGATTCATTTTGACTTAAAAGCGAATTTCATACAGTAACAAATTGAATTTGTGATATGATATGAATACCTTGTTTGAATAAATACATAAATGTATCAATAGTTTATAAAGTGTTCTATTCAAAGAAGATGAAAAATATATTAAGTTTCAATGAAACATTATACATTCATGAAGTTCAATACCTGTAATTTATTCAAATTCAAGTCCCTTGGCACGAAGAAACACTCTAAATACTTCATATCCATGTTAGAAAATGAAGAAATATTTTCAGAATTTCCAATTTCAGTGTCTATTGTGATTAATTAATTTCTTGGAGGAATTAAAGTGGATTTTCTATAATGTAGTCTTTTCACAATTGTAGCAAAGGGAAACTGAAATAAGTAACATTAAAGCTCTATGATTAACAGAAAGAGTTGAAAGAATAATTCTCTGTACCTCCCTTAACGGTGACTGTTATCCTCTGGAGACTAATCATGCTGGGTTTAATTAGTCTGTTGATCGGGTAAAGGAAAACATAGAACGAAATGAATCTTTAAGTTAAAGAAAAAAGAATAATAAAAGCTCTTTTGTCAAATAAAATTTTTTTTCCCCATCTGCATTTGAAACACAAGTTTTTGTATTGGGGCATATAGAACAAAGAATACTTAAACAGCTGTAAGTCTGAATTAATTATTTCTAAACTTACTTATTTAGTGAGAAATGTTTTTTTTTCAGACGTTTCTTTTGTTGAGTTGAAGGTTTTGGTTCACGATATACATACACACATGCATACAAAGTTTCTAGGGAAGTAATTGTTTTTATAGTTCTTAAGGGGAATAAGCAGAGATAATGAATAAATATTAATGACAATTTCCAGAGAGTAAAGCGAACAATCTGAGTAATGCTGTCACCAGTGAATGGAAAATAATATCTTATAATTAGATATAATGATATAAAGAGCACTTTACAAAATTTATATGAAATAAGTTTAAATTTAAATTTTTTTATTTGTTAATGCTTCAAAATGGAACAAGTAATTATTTTCCTCGAAAAATGAAAATAATGCATTGCAGTTTAAAATTTTCATTTTAATTTTAAGCACTACGTATTAAATTGGCATCTATTTTAATTTTAAGGATCGTATCAAATTTCAATGTATTTAATTCCCCATTTTTCTTTTGTTTAATGAAACAAAATATATGAATAAAAATTTCTTGTTTCATAAATATTGCAACTCTTTTTTTCAAACCATGTAGAAATTTAGTGTTTAAGTTATGTTAGATAATTTGTTTTTTCACACTTAGCTATGAAGAATGTATTATTTATGTGATTGAAGTACAATAATTTACATTTAAAATCGAATCCTGTCATAAAATTAATGTAATATTTTCATACAGAATATTTTTGTTTGGTCTAAATTTTATTACGGTTCATACAAAGTTTTTTTTTAATTGTATAAATGTTTTTTTAGATTTGATCATAAAAAATAACTTTTCGGAAATGCTAGACCATAATATGCTCTTATTTAGAACTATACAAGGCATAGTATGAAAATACGTTGTTTAAAATGATCTTAGTACATTTAAAATGCATTTAACATTCATTATGTTTCCGATGCAACCGTTATTTCTAATACTGTTCTATAGAAATATTTTCCTTACACAAGTTTAAACTATAATATTATTATGGTTGTGCAGCATATATTTTATATTTATAAAGGATATTTTTTATTGAAACGTATTTCATGAAATAACAATTAGAGTTTTAAAATGTTTAATTCATTTGTATTAAAAATTAAAAACTTTTAAAAATAATTTACTTACAAATATTAACAATTCATTTAGAAATTTTAAATAAGATATGTAATTGGGAACAGGAGACAGAATCTCTGAATTTTTGTGACTTGAAATGTTCTCCTATAATTGTATATGAAACATTGGAAATTTAGTTCTCTAAAAAATGGTGGAAATACAAGCTCGAATGTACGAAGTTTATTTTTTGTGTATTTCCATTTGTGCATTTTCATTTAAACACATAAAAATTACTGCAATCTCAGTGGCACAAAAACTGATTATGTATAAATAAAATGTAAGAGCGTTAAAAAATCTAAGTGAAATGTCCAGGTGCATAGAATATTATTTCTTTTTTCAAATTTATATAATTATTTATTAGTATCCGATAAGCCAGCGTTTCTCAAATTGTAAGGCGTTCCCCCTAGGGAGCCGTTATAACTCTATGTGGGGGACTCACCCCCCCGCGTAGAGTTATCACACCTCCCTAGGGGGAGAAAATATTATTTATATAAAAGTATTATTAATTTACTGAAAGGAAGTAAATAGAAATACATTCTTACGTAATAAAATATAAAATGCACATTTACACTAATAAAATACACTTATAAATGTATCAGTACTGTACAATGTATTTGATAATTAATTAAACAGTACTAAATTAAGAACAAGTTTAATAATTACTAGTGGCATAACGGACAGGGTCCCCCTACAAATTCAGGTTTTGGGCTAAAAGCCGTGCTTGGTGTCAGTCAGGCTTTGGGCCCTTAGAATCGTGCCCCTCCCTCCCCCGATGCGGACGTATGCTGAACGCCAATGAGTGACGCCATGGGCTTGTCATATATAAAACTACATGCAAAGTTTAATACTCTCTTGATAATTTTAACGGTTTATAATTAAAGTCGCATTGTAGCTTTAGTGACAAAGTACAATATTATTGAATTTTATATACTGTTATTATATGGAGAAAGGAAAAAGGAACGCGATGAAATTTATGATTGAAAATTGGGTCGCAAATATTGAAAGTTTGTGCTCAATTACATATGGTACTTTAAAAAAAAACGTGTAAATAAAGAAACTTTCTTATGCATGATTTTCGTTTAAGTAAAGATACTTTCTTAGGCATGATTTTTGTTTAAATAAAGATGTAATGCTTGTAGGTTCCTGCTTCCCTCTACTTCACCTTGTTTACTCTCGGACCCGGCTAGATGTGTAGGAAGAACTGAATAATCAGCAGACATGATTCACTCTAATTATTTTATTGTCACCAAAATATCAAGCGAGCGCAATAGTAATCTAAATAAGATAAATGACCAGATAGAGCCTAAAGGTGAGCCTGAGGATAATAATACGGATCCTCAACTGAATCCACGATAACCTATACAAGCTCAATAAAAACTACGTCGCGCACTAATAAGATAAACATCTATTTAGACAAGGATCACGATACATGTACTTTTATGAAAATGTGTCCTCCAGTTGAGGCCTTTAATGCGATCCTTATCCGGATTTTATCACCGTCGAGTGATACTCTCTTAGACATCTTCAATGGATAAACTCCGATTTGCACTTAATAATTTCACGATCCTCCACTCACCAAGTAACTCTCAAAACTCGCGAATACAGAATTTAAGAAAATACTTAATTTGCATTATCATGTTTCCTTGCTTCAGTGAAAATTGGTTGGTAATATTATTGACCCAGAAAAGTCCCCAAGGTTTTAGTTATAGACGCGTATAGATCCGTCACAAAGATACTTTCTTATGCATCATTTTTTCATAGTAATGTAAATCATACAGTGGGTACAAAAAGTATTTGCACACATACATTTTTGTTCACAATTTATAAGAAAATGCATTAAGAAATACAAAAATTGGCATTTTAAAAATAAAATAAGCCTATTCATTTAAATTAATTAAAAAAAATACAATAATATTAATAAAAAACATTTTTTGCAACAATATTAAAATATCTTATGTCAAAAAAGTATTTGCACACTCAACCCAACTTTAGAAAATCTGCATTTTTTTGCTAATTATATTTGACAGTCATCCCGCAGTAAATAACATACGTAAGACTACTATAAAAGGAGGTATTGTCGAAACTTTATCAGTTGATTGCCGATTTCGTTGCGAGAAAAAATTGTTTCTCTACGTGAAAATGACCTAAATTATCGAGAAATAGGTAAAAAAGTAAATGTTTGCTTCTCTACTGTTCGGTATGTTATAAAACGTCATAAAGAAAGGGGATCTACATCAAATAACTTGCGCTCTGGATGCCCAAAAAAACTTTCACTGCGAATTAAGCGAAAAATCATAGGAGAAGCATCGATAAATCCATTTGTTAGTGCAGTTACATTAGCCAATGATGTCGCTTCAACATCTGGAGCTCAAATCTGTGCCCAAAGTGTTCGAAATGTCCTGCATGATGCACAAATTTATGGGAGATCTCCAAGGAAAAAACCTCTCATCACTGAACGAAATAGACTGAAGAGACTTGAATTCGCTAAGGAATATATCAATAAGCCAATTGATTTCTGGAAAATGTCATATTCTCCGACGAGAGTAAGTTAAATATCTTTAAATCAGATGGCAGGAAATTAGTTTGGAGAAAACCTTGTACTGCTTTTCATACCAAAAATGTGTTACCTACAGTTAAACATGGAGGAGGTTCTGTTATGATTTGGGGGTGCATGGCTAGCAAAGGAGTTGGTAATTTGTGTTTCATTGATGGGAATATGACAGCTCGAACCTATATTGATGTGTTGCGAGATAACTTGCCACAAAGTGCGATAAAATCGGGTATCAGTAATTCGTACTATTTTCAGCAAGACAATGATCCCAAGCACACTGCCGGTATAACACGTATGTGGTTGCTTTATCATGTACCCAGAAAACTTGCCACTCCACCACAATCACCAGACTTAAATCCTTTGGAAAATTTGTGGAATTCTGTGGATTTAAAAATAAGAAAAAGGAAGATTCAAGCAATCGCCCTTAAACAAGCCTTATTGAAGAGTGGTCGAATACACTGACCCTATTGTTATAGAAAATTAATTAAATCAATTCCAGCAAGATTACAAGCAGTAATAGATGCTAAAGGAATGCATACTAAATATTGGCTATTTGAAATTCGCTTAAATATTTTATTTCTTTTGTATTCATGCAGGTGTGCAATACTTTTTTGACACGAGATATTTTAATTTTGTTACAAAAAGCATCGTTATTTATATTATTGTAATTTTTCTGTTTGTTTTGGATGATTAAACTTATTATGATTTGGCAATACAATTTTTTTATTTCTTAATGCTTCTTTTTATGAATTCAAACAAAAATGTAGTGTCAAATACTTTTTTACACTGTAAGTATTTGTAAAAATGGTCTCGATCTCTCTTAGACCAGCGTTTCTCAAACTGTGGGGCGCCCCCCCCCCCTTGAGGGGCGTGACAACTATACAAGGGGGTGCGAGCAAGTTGAAAAGTCGAAAGCAAAAGATTATTTAAAAAAATATTAATTTACTGAAAATAAAAGATTAAAATACATTCTGACATAATAAAAAATTAAATACCTTTTTAAACTGATATATTACACCTATAAAAATCTATCAGTGCTACACAATGTATTTTATAACTAATTTAACAATACTAAGTTAAGAACGAGTATAATAATTACCAGTAACTCCATGGGATTGTCATACATAAAATTATATACAAAAATTAACATTTACCTTGACAATTTGTAAGGTTTATATTTTATTAATAAATCGTATTTTTTTAAGAGTTACGTGATTCGCTTCCCAATGCCAACCGTTTTCCACGTAGGCTTGCGTATGTGATGTATTTGGGGCGGGGGCATAAGGAGGTAAATAATCTGCAATAAGGAAATCTATCGCAAACATTGTCAATGACCCTTTTTTTTTTGCATTCCAAAGCCTTCGGAATAATTTTAGGGATAACAGTGCACATAAAAGATCGTACTTTGGAAAGACGTATATATACGTCAGAGCAAAATAACACTTTAGCTGAGCGAGACGTTTATATACGCCGGTGGCACTTAAGAATTTAAAGTCGTATCGTAGGTTTAGCATCTAAGTATAGCATTATTGAATTGAATAAATTGTTATTGTATAAGGGGGGCACGATGATAATTTTGATTGAATATTGGATCGCGAATATTGAAACTTAGAGAAGCACTGTCATAGACTATACCAATGTTTTCCCTCATATTTTAACACTTACGCAAGACAGGATAAAGATAAACGTGAGAAGCATCATAAAATAACAATAAATAAGTACACTGAAAGAGAAATCAAAATTACAGCATGATTCAATACACTCCCAAGCATTCAAAATCGGAATATTTCCACAACTAAACATGGCGGCATGTGAAGATGTACTTTTTCCGATAACCACTAAAATAATCCCACCTTATCATTTTGATGAAATCCGCTAAAGCCTTTTCAGTGAAGGTAGGACGAAGAAAAAGAAAGAGAGAGAAACCAAGTTTAAAAGTTGGGAAGTTGGTTCTGAACATTCCAGCACTTATCTTTGACAGTGATCGAGTGTTTGTGGTTCGGCCTCAGCTGCGGGAATTGAAAAATGGCGGAGGTATCATCTTTCAATTCTCTCACAACTATAGATGAACGAGAAAGAGGAAAAAAATCTGAGGAGAAGATATTTTTGAAGTATTTCCCTTCCCCAATAAAATGGTTATTTTAAGCTTTCAATCATAATAGCGAGTTGTGAGTGATTGCGTTACTTTTAAGTCTAATCTGAGAGAAGATTTTCCCCTCAAGTCACATCGATGAAATTGTGAATGAGGCTTTTTCTTTAAAAAAAAGGAAAAGTTATTTTTATCTGAGCTCCATCTTAAGAAAAGTAATTTTATCTGACGTAAGGTTTGGAACCTAAAGTAAGGAATTATTGCTTTAATTTTTATAATTAAAGAAAAAAAAGCCATTCGGGATCTGAAATATATAAAATTATTAATAAGATTTGTGATATTTAATAAAAGTAATTATTTTAAATAAAATCTGAATAATTAAATCTTGACTTGAAACAATTTTTAATTCCTGATTTACGATGGAAAATTTCATTCGTAGAAATATATTTTAATGGTGATAGTAAAAGATAAACATTACGTTGTTTCTTTTTTTCAGATTGTTAAAATATTTTTTAATTTAAAATAAATTGTAAGTACTAAATTTAAAATAAAAATATTTTTATTTTGTGTTTACGAAGAAAAATTCATACTGCCAATTATTTACTAAGAGTATAGCAATTCATTGAATTAATTCACACTTTTTAAACTTGTGTTACAATCTGTTATCAAAATTGTATAAAAGTAAATTTAATATGATTTAAAAATAATACTACGATTATTTTTCAAAAATAATTTTAACAATTCAGTTTTTTGCATAAGTTATTTCTGGAATAGGTTTTTAAATGCATTGTTTAATTGTAATAAAATCCCTATATGTTTAAGTAAATCTTCTTACATTGATGTCGGAGATATATAGCCAAAATTTATTGAAATTCTTGCATAGTAATTTATTTTTTAACATATTGGCTAAGATTTCAAAGATTGAAAATGAATATTAAAGGTATTTATTTACTCAATTTTTGAGATTATTTTCATACTTATTTAAAGTTTGAAAAATTATAAGGTGAATGTATTCTTTGATAAATACTTATTAAACTGAAGTATATGTCGAATGAAAGGCAATCAGGGATTATTTGTCTTACACGTAAGAGAAATATTAATTGAAATAACTGAATAATGCCAATTAATTTTGTAAAAATGGAAGAAGGAAAGTAAATCTTAGTATGACTTTTCAAAGGATAAAATCAGTATACAACGCAACGTTTAATAAATGATAAAGAGATTTTTTTCTAACATATCTAGCTTAGTTTAAATGATTGTGTTTCAAAATAACAAACTGCAAGTTAAAAACATTCCAGATTAAACAATTAAAAATACAGTGCTTGGGGCAAAATTTAGCCTTTTCTGTATTTTATATAATCAGTCATGTTTATATTATGTATTTTGACATGTTCTCTTATGAATTATGTTGTTATTAGCATAAATATTATCCAAATGGAAAACTTTAAGATACAGCAGACTTAAGGTGAGAACACAATTCCATTACATTTCGTATTATCTACATCAGGTAGGTGTAGTGTTTCAAATGCATAACCTTCTCATTTAGTCTACCTCATTTCAATATTCAGAATTTCTAGTTAATTTATGTATAGTTAAATTTAAATAACACCATGATTGGAGCAAATTATTATTTTCCTACATTTGTAATTTATATTTAAATTTTTTTATATAAATTTCTTCCTTTATACGTAGTTATGTTTAATGAACGTGAATTTTTTTGTTTCATGATTTCTAGAAAAAGATTACTTTTACTCAAAATTTGAATACATCGTACAGATCTATATTAAGAATATTGTTTCAGTGTATGGTGTTATAAATGGTGACATTTTTTTCTGGTTTCAACTTTGCATAGAAATCTTAGTAAATCATATTATTTTTAAAATTAATATTTGCATAATAAGATTTATGTATTATTAAGAGAACGGATCTTTTTTTTTATTTTAAAAGAACGGTTAATTTTTTTTAGAAAAAAAATCAGAAAATTTACAAAGTAAGCTAACTAGCTTTATGATACTGAATTTTCAAAACGTGAAGAAATTAATTGCATTTATTTAAGGGGCATGCGTGATCAAATAATAATTAGGAAAATAAATGCATATAATTTGAAATATTGTTATTATTATAATTTTAGAAATGAATAGTAAGACAGTTAAATTTATAATCTTTACGACAATAATTTCAAGTTTGAAAATAACTGTAATAGTGATTACAAGGATTTGAAGAACCATTAACAAGTGGCAAGCTATTTCTTTAACAGTACTACCAACAATGAAATTTAAACAATGGCAGAATAGCTAAAGAATTAACTAGATATCAATAGTTTATGAACAAATTCCTCTCATTAAATTAATTAAATTCTCAGGAATTAAGGTAATTTATTTAAAAAAATAGGATCAATACAATGACATTTAAACTAGAAGACTTCCGCTAAAATCGGTTAGTCTTTCCGGATTTGTTAAGGTTTATGTCAGCATTAAATTTTGGCACACGGAAATTTAATTAATTAAAATAGAACAACTGAAGCTAGCTACGTATGTCATTAGTACATATTTGTCAAAATAACATGATTGTGTTATGGTACTAAGCAAGTATATAACTTACGAGAAATTCTAATTAATCATATTAAAAAGTGGATAAAGTTTGCGAAAGTTGCTCTGGTTTTTAATTAAGTTTTGCTTTTATGCAAATTTATCTAACAGTTTTCTACGAAATGAACTTATCAAAACGTGTAATAAAGACAATTATTTGGAACATAAATTAGGAATAATTTTTCATTTGAAATCTAATCTAAATGAAGAATATTATAAACGTGTATGAGGTATATTTCCGTGCAAAAGCTGAAAACTTCAAGGCTTTTTTTAAGTTGAAAGGGGGTTAGCTTTTATACGAATCTGAAAATCTTGTAAAAGTAGTGTAAAAATTTTTTCTTTGAAACACATATTTTCCATTAGCAATGGGAAAGCACTTTTAATTTGTCAGTTTTAAAGGGAAGCTGTGACGGATCTATCCACATCCTTACTTTAAGGACTCTTAAATTGCAAATTTTGCAATTTTTTGAAAAAAATATATGTTAAAGCCTCAACATTTCTGAGCATTTTGATACCAAAATGTTGTTGATACAGTAAAAATTTCCGAAGTTATTGAGAAATAACTAGAGGAATTTAAACAAAATCCCTATCTCTTTCGTATCTTTAACTTCATTTTTCTCAAAACAACAAATTTTAGCTTGCGCGCAGAATTTCTCAGAAACTATTTATGATATCAATTTGAAATTTCATACACGTGTTCAAAATATGGCTCTTCATAACTTATACTACAATTTTTTTTAAAAAATTTAGTAATTTTTTTTATTTGAATTTTAATTTATTTTTTCTTAAAATTTTAAAATTTTCGTTGTAATTGTATTTAAAAAATATATTTTTTTCTCTAAATTTTTTAAAAGTTAGTATAACTTTGAAAGTGAGCATTTTTATACTAAGTAAAGTTAATTTTGTAAATTTTGATCAATTTTGTACTTCAGAATCTTGCGCGCTGTAAAATACTAATTTTCAAATTTTTGAAAAATTGTCCAGTTTTTATTTCCTTATAAATTTTTTAAAATTTTCTCAAATTCTCCGGAAATTTGAGAACGAATGTAAATATATGTGATTATCATCTGATAAAAATTTCAAATGATTGTTTTGCTTTATTGCTAAGTTACATTGGTTTCAAGAAGGATATTTTTTTCGAGTGCACAGTTAAGGGTCCTGAGATCCTTAATCTCTCTTGGGAAATCTTTGGCCCATCAATTCGAGTTTACTCGCAACCAACCCTCTGAAGAAGAAAACGTGATTATTCAGATTAGGTCGGATATATATAATCTAGGTTTTCAAGCTAGAAATATTGAGATATAGATAATGTGAGGCGAAGGATAGATTCCTACCGATCAGGTATTATTCTATTTTATAGCGCGTTTCAGAGATTAGATAATTGAAAGAATTAAAGTAACGATTGGTCACTATAGTTAAATTGTAGCTCAGATATTTAGGGCAGTGAATTTGATCCTGACATAAGAGGATCAATATATATATATTTAAAGTCTTCTCATAATTCGAGCATCTCATTATTCACTCTCATATTGCTCAGATTGGGAACATCTCTTCTTGTATGAATTATTAGAATTGTGCAGGTAATTTGTGTGTTAAATAAATAGTTTGAACAGTGATATGGCGAATCTCCTTCCCTTCCTTCCACAGCTCTAGGCGGGGACTGAGAGAAGATCTCACCCCTTATGAAGCTCCATTCTATTAGAAAAGAAAAAATCACATAATTTCAACAAAGTAGTTGCTTTCTGAATACGTGTTTTAAATAGTTCATGAAATTTATATTCACACATTCGGATGACTGAATGTGCATAACCATCATGCCCTAAGTTTTTCCGCCAGGCCTAGGAATATAGATAGACTATCCCATACCGAATACAACTTTCTTTTCCTGCTCACTTTTCGAGTAAAAAAATGGTTCAGAATGTATGACTGGCATAGGCAGTGTATAAGATAACAAATGAATAGGAAAAAAATTATTAGCTTCCGAATAGGGCTACCAGAAATAAAACTGTCGTAATTGGCGTCTGGCGTTTTATTTTACAGCAATTTGAGTGGAGAATATTTCACCCGTTTAACAACAATTTCGCCCTAATCATGAATAGTTTGAAAATTACAAGACTTTTCAATTCGACTATATACGCGTTTCGAATTTCGGGTAAATTTTTCAAGAAGAAAATGCACTCTTGGTTTTTAAAGGGTTTGGCTTATACTCGGAAACATACGGTATATAATAATAATAATTATTATTCATACAAATATCGAGATCGCAGTATACGTGTAAGTGAAGAAACCGAACAACTTCAAATATTAATACATTAAATTCAGAATATATTTTCCTTTAATTAAGAGAAAAATAATAATAGTTTAATTTTATACTTACATCTTATACAAAGTCTTTGTGTCTGCTTAAAACTTATAAGTGAAATAATGCTTTTTTTATGTTGTAGATTATCAACATTTTCACTATAACGGTTCGAGTTAAATCAATAAACATTTCTTGCTCGATTTTATTTTTAGAATGCCAACAATTTTATACTTTGTTTCTCGAATCTCAAAATTAAGAGAAAGCTTTTAAAGAAAACTTTTCCAAACTATAATACATCTAAAAATAAAATCTATTTTCCATTAGGAAAACTGAGATTAAAACAACTTTAAAACTCTATACTAGGATTTGATAGAATGCTTTTTTCTTCTTCTCAAGCTATGTCAACACACAGTAAGACAAAACTAAACTTTAGCAGTCACTTTTATTTATTTATTTTTTGTTGTTGTTCAAAACCATCTTTTGTAGACAGAACTGAGTCATTCACAGCGAATAAAAGGAAGAAAAAAGTAACAGGAAAAGTTCTTGATCAATACTTGAGCGCCATTAGATGAAAAGTGACCCCTCGGGTGAAATAAATGGGATTTTGCTGTTAAGTCCACATATGTATGTACCATTCTGAAAAATATAAGTCTTACGTTTTAGATATTTCATAGCTATTTTTTACTCCTTTTTTCTATTTTTTCTTAATACGCTCAACGAAATCCGCTCAAACATTGGAGATAAAACACATGTACTCAAAAATGCGTTAAGTTTACTTTAGAAAGGAAGAAAAAAAGTTTTGGATACATTAGAAATGTAGGCTTCACAAAACGATATGTTGAATTTTAGAGTTTTGATAGAAATAAATGTATATATTTTTTTGGAAATATACTTCACCAATCATCAAAGGGCTGTTTGCTTTTATCTTAGAAAATATATTATTTCCCCTACATAGCTTTGGGTAATTCCAATAAATTGATACCGAATGGATTTTAAAAGATTTAAGTTATTTTTGTATGAAATTCACAGCTCATAAATTTGAAAGTTGTTTTATATTTACTTTTTTGTACAGGGATGAGGTTTAAATTTTCCAGCAAAACTTTTCATATTAATTTATTAAAAGGGGGGGGGGTAGTTTTCTTTATAAATCCTATCTCGAGATACAAAAAAATAAGTATACAGAGCCACTACGAATTTAAAAGGGAAATGTAAAAAATTTAGGAATTTTGTATATCATGGCTGAATTTGGTAGTTATTGAATAACTGATTGTTTTTAACGTCATTCTTCAAAGCTGCACAATAACTAAGTATTTAGTAGTGAGCAGTGAGCAACTTTAAAAGTACACAATTATTCCAAAGCTTTAATAAAAATAAAAGTATGGAACAAAGACAAAAGGCAAATTATTAAAATAAAGGTATATGTAGACAGCAATTATATAATGTATTCTTAACATTTAGTTAAATTTACACTTCTGTATTTGTAAAAGCAAACATTCCATTTTTAGTAGATAGTTAATGTGTAAAATATTTTATACTTTTAAAATTTGACTATAGTTTATTGTTTTATGAGAACTTAACTCGCATTGTTGACATGATTTAAATTCCACGGTAGCTCTATACTTCAAAAAATAAATGCGTTCCATTTTATATCGAAAAACTCAGTTTTCATCAAATTTATATTATTCTAATAATTTTACTTTGCTATATTTCTTTACATACACATTACATAATTACATAATAATTATACTTGAAAACGTTGATCTTCATTATTTTTATTAGCCATTGATATTTTGAAATCGGATTTCGTACTCTGGGATTCATATAATTTCGAATATTTGCTTAGTTATATTTGTGTGATGTATTTTATATATATTTAAACATATATATATATATATATATATATATACCATTGTGTATGTTTGTGAAGTCCTCTTATTTTTTATATATTTTATCTCAATATTTAAAGTTTTTAAATGTATATATATAGAAACTTAATATTACTTTATCATAATTTACTAATTTTAATTTTCAGCGGTACTACTATATTCTTTTGTATATGGCGGGAAAAATAATTTGTTGCTGTACTCACGAAGTAAGTTTAATCATTAAGTATTTGCATCGATTTTAACACTATACAAGTAATTAATACTAGGCTATAATTTTATAGTCATATATTAATATTATTATGTTTTTTATCTGTAATATTTTAATTTCTCTTAATATCCCTTCATTTCCTTATAGATCAATGTATAGACAAATTACAAGTGGAGGTTGGCTAGGTGCAAAACTTTGTTTAAACAATCTTGTTTCCTAACGGGAGGAGTTTGCTATAGTACTATACTGTGGCTAATATATATAGATATATATATCTTACTATACCTTGACTAGTTATACTTAGATTTTATATAATTATCTGTATATATATAATATATATATATATTTAAATATCTTTTAACTATCTGGTCCATCCCTTCAGGACCCACATTTTAGTAATAACTTAGCCAGCCGCCTAACGAGAGTATTTTAAACTACATCTATCCACCCATTCAGATCAGGTGATTTGAGCCGCCTATATGTACTCCGAGATTCCTGGAGACCGCTCTCTCTTTCGCTTCTGTATTTGTCTGCCTACCTTCAACATGTAGCCGGCTGCAGCTTCGTTTGTGTTTGTGTTGTGTATGTATGTTTCTTTGTGATTCTGTCTATCTGTGTGTCTTCAAGTTCAGTGTACAATAAACAAGAATAACTAATATCAAGACTGCCTCCTCAATAATATTGATAATGCAGCATCAACCATCATAAATATTAACCATATTAAGAAATACCTTTCAACAGCCACATCTATTTCATATATATATATATCTTACTATATCTTGATTTTAGTTATACTAAGGTTTTATAACTATCTGTATATATATATATATATATAAGTTATTTTATTACAAGCAAATTATGAGTGTAATTTCCATAAAAACTTTTGCTTCTCACATACATTTATTTTGCATTTAATATCTTGTACACAGTTTTCTAAATTCGGAAGACTAACAGAAAATTCTATATTATGTGGATTTTGCGAAATATTTATATTAGCACCTTAATATAACACCTAGCGAAATCAAAGTGTGTCGTTTTAGAAGAACAAAATATAACCAAAATTTTTATCCCAGTAATGCAGGCGTGAATAATGGAAGTTTTTGAGACATAAATTTATATTTTTTCGCTGGTCAGACACTAAAAAAAATGTTTATCTCTCCAAAATTAACTTAGAAGTTTAGAAAATGTAGAAGGTAAATATTTTTTTTGAAACTGCAGTACCATAGCTAAAGGACTATTTATTTTTATTTACACTTAACGTCTTTCAACATAAAGTTGAATGGATGATCTTAACCAGACGACAAGTTTTAGAGTTTCTTATAAATAAAAAAGTGGTGTGAGGCTTGTTTATGTAAAAATAAATAACTATATTACACACCTGTGTGATGCATAATATCCTACATAAACTCACTTTTATAAAATTTGATTTAAATATAAACTATTTTTATAAACTTTATACTAAAAGAATTTTTGTAGATTTTAAGCTTAGTCAATTTTTAATAAATTCACGGAATTTTAATAAATTCATTTAATTTTTGATAAATTCAGGAATTTTAATTAAGTGCATGTGATTTTTCTGAACTTATGTAAATTTTATAAAAAAGAAACTTACGTTATTTTTATTAAATTTAAATTATTTTTACTAAACCTATATTTTTTATATTAAGGTATCCGACTTCGTTCAGAACCGTAAATTTGACAAAGCATACAAACTAATATTTTTTTCTTAACATTTAATGTCACTTATAGAATAAAATACACGTACAAACTTCTTTTAAGAATGTTATTACAACAAAAAATTATTTAAATGCAGTATTTTGGCTCAAAAATAAACTTAAAAATTACCTCTTTTCAAAACATTCCTCTTTTATTTAAAATGCTTCTATAATAGTAATGTTTTGTTTTTATATAGATCAGGTTTTTTCAGAGAGCCTGAACTAAGAATTTTGAAAAATTCACATTACTTTCTGGGTTATGACAAATTAAAATAATCATCGGTGGGTTTTTTTCTGTTAAAATTTGTCTGCTCTGATGACTTAAAATAGGGATAAATCCACTTCAAAATCATATATTTCAAAAATCTTAGCTGTGCACCGAAGTTTGAGCTACATATAGGCAAAATAGTATAATTATAAAATGAGAAAGTTTTGAAAAACACTCATGTCCATAACTTAAGGATAATTCAGAATCACACAGAAATTGAACTCTAAAATAAAAATTTCACATGTAGAATTATCACACACATCTTGAAGAAGAATATGCAAATTACAGGAAACCACCAGATGGCGCGGATAGTACGTCACAATGACGAGAGTGTAAGAGAGGGATATATAAGGAATGGTGGCAAAGAAGTAAAATTGTTCACAAGCGCTTTAAAAGCCTTTCAGTGCAATAACCGCATAGTTATGGCACCAAGGAAGCATTTGGATGATTTTTACGAGGTAGTATTATCGGACGACTGGAATGTGGACGTACCCAGCTATAAGTATCCGAGGAACTTGGAATCTCCCAGTGTCATCTCCAGGCTTTGGCAACGATTCCAAGATGATGGTAATGTGAGTAGATGTTACAGCACAGGTCACCCCGGAGTTACAACGCCGAATGAGGACCGATATTTGGCAGTTACTGCCAAAAGAAACAGACGGAGCAATGCATCAGACCTATCTCGTCAGCTCTCTTCAGCTACCGGTACGACAGTTTCAAGGCAGACCGTGTACAGACGCTTAGGGCACATTGGTCTATATGCTCGTAGGCCTGTCAGATGTGTTCCCCTTACCGCAACTCACTGTCGCCTGCGATTAACCTGGAGTAGAGAGCATGCATTGTGGACACCGCAACAGTGGTCTTCTGTGATGTTTTCCGATGAGTCCGGGTTTAGATTGCAGTCTGATTCTTGCCAGACTTTCATATGGAAAGCTCCAGGTACCCGTTACCACCAAGAGAACACCATTAAACCACACCGTTACGGTGGTGCAGGATGGCTCGTTTGGGGAGAAATTATTCTTGGTTCCAGAACTGACCTGCATGTACAGAGTGTAACGATGACAGGCCACATCTATCGGGATGTCATTCTGGAACAACATGTACGTTTGTTTCGGGGCGCCATGGGTGCTGAATTTCTGTTTATGGATGACAACGCCCGTCCTCACCGTGCAAACATTGTAAACGAATGCCTTCAATCGGAGGATATCACCCGTATGGATTGGCCAGCCTACTCACCGGACTTGAATCCAATAGAGCATGTGTGAGATATGCTTGGCTGACGAATTGCAGCCCGTCAGCCCCCTCCCACCTGTCTACCGGAACTTCGGAGGGCATTGCTTGATGAGTGGTGTAATATTCCCCAAGATCAGATTGATAATTTGATACTCAGCATGCGTAGGCGTTGTAAGGCCTGTATTGCATCGTCCGGGAGACATACTCCGTATTAACCATCATACTAATCATGTTACACTGTTTTTTGTAAATAGGTTCTTTTTTGAAATTTGCTCCAAGGAGAAAAAATCGCAATTTTTATTTATTATGTCAAACATATAGCATCTTTTTTGCTCTTTACCTTTTGTTTAATAAATAGACTTTACAAATAAGTCAAATGTGTTTTGCTTCTGTCTCTTTCTTTGCCTGAACTTCATTATCCTTAATTTATGAACATGAGTGTAGGTAGAGTTTTTTGTACATTTTTTTGGTAAAATATTGCATTTAAATAACTTTTTACTGTAATAATATTCTTAAAACTATTTTATACGTGTATTCTAATCTAAGTGACATTAAATATTTTTTAAAGAAATTTTCATTTGTAAGATTTTGTAAAATTACAATTCCAAACGTTGTAGGATACCTTAAAATGAAGAATATTTTTTGAATCTAACAAAGAATAAAAATTAACTCATATTTTAGTTTAAGGTGATGTTTACATCGTTTAATAAAATATTTAGTTAACGATTCGCAGTAAAGAATAAGTACCAGAATACTAAAGTTTGAAATAAATGTGTAAAACTTGTAAATTTAATTAACTTCTTTACATGCTTGACTTCATGAAACACATTTTTAAAAAAATTTAATATATGACATAAATAATAAATGGATCCTATATGAATACATGTGGTACGAATTAAGAATTGCATTTTCAGGTTGGAGCCTTATTCCAGTTCCCAGGAAAATTATTTTAGTTCGCATTCCTAACTTTTAGTATAAATTTCAAATTAAAATAAAAATATTTTACGTAGCAATAAGACTAAAATAATATTTTTTCAAAGAACATATATTTAAGGGGACCGACTGCATTCGAAACTGTATTACTGAATAATTTTTTTGGTATTTAGTGTCAGTTGAATTAAAACATAATGATAAAGTTACTTTAAGAATACTATTACAGGAAAAGTCATTTCAATGCAATTTAATTATTTTATAAATTTTATAAAAGGTAAAACAAGTCCTTTTTAAATAAATTTATTTAATTTTAAAAATAATTCAATTGAAATGGAAAAAACTGTTGATCACACAATTCGAACCCTATCCACCCGTGTAGAAAGCAGGTGCACTACCAACTAAGCTACTGCATCGCTGGAGGTAATCAAAATTTAATTGTACAAAAGCTAAGCATGAATTTCGAAGCCTATTTTCTCCGAACTGACTGGCCATTCGGCACTAATACTTTGAGGGTTGAATACACTAAAGGAGTACTACTATTACACAAAGTCTCGTCCCAAAATGAATTTCTTTAGTCGTGCCCTCCTCTTGTAAGACTTCTTTACAGAGAGTGAAGAAAAAGTTTTATGAAATTCAAAATATTTTCAGAGTTACGATCAATTGAAATAATAATCGGTGATTTTTGTTAAATTTTTCCTACTCGGATGTATTAAAATAGGAATCAATCCACTCCTTAATTACACTGGTGTCTAAAAGTTAAGCATAATTGATAATTATGTGAACAAAGAAGGAACTTTAAATCAGTATGGCGGGAAACGGAATATGCGAGTGTAAAATGGTTATAAAATAAGGAAGCAAATAATTAATTTTATTATCCAAAGTAGCAGTTGGAAAGAAAACTGAGCATAGCAAGGATTCACACTTTAAAGAAAAACTTAAATTAAATAAATTACTGATGCTGCAGTTTAATAAGGCGTGTGGTCACCTCTGACAACCAGGCACGCTGCACAGCGATTTACCATACTTGCTATGAGATGATGAATGAGTTGTAGGCTCAAACGGTTCCAAGCTTCTTGGAGAGCTCTCTTCAGTTCTGTAACGGAGCTTGGTGGGTGCGAAAGGGCTGCAATTTGTCTCCCGAGCATATCCCATACATGCTCGATAGGATTTAAATCAGGAGAGTTCGCAGACCACGACATGCGCTGCATGTTTTCCGTTTCAAGGAAGTCATCAATCAGCACCTCTCCGCGACATGGCGCATTATCATCCATGAATATAAAGTCGGGATCGACAGCACCTCGAAACAAGCGAACATAAGACTGAAGAACTTCATCTCTGTATCCTTAACCAGTCACAGACCTCGTGTCAAAGAAACAGAGGTCTGTGAGGCTGTCCATTATGATGCCTGCCCATACCATTACTCCCTTTGATGGAAAATGATGTCTTTCCGTTGTGTTTCTGGGTTCAAAACGTGTTCCACGTTCTATCCATATCGTTACCCGCCGAGAATCACTACTCAGAGTAAACCGGGACTCGTCACTGAACATCACATTGGCCTACTCTCCCACACTCCATTGTTGATGTTTCAAACTCCAGTTCAAACGAGCGCGTTTATGCGCAGACGTGAGGGGATTGCAAACTTCTGGCATACAGGACAGCATGATTGAGTCTCCTGTAAACAGTTTGTCTCGAAATTCGTATTCCTGCGGCGACTGTGAGCGCCGAACCCAGTGCTCTGGCAGTACTGCCTCTCTGACGTCGAGCACTTATTACAAGATATCGGTCTTGGCGAGGGGTTGTGACTCTTGGTCGACCTGATACTGGTTGTCGGGTAACATCTCCCGTTCTTTGAAACCTCTGCCACAGTCTTGAGATCACAGACTGGTCCACAATCAGAATTCGAGACACTTTGGTTTGTGATCGTGAGGATTCCAGCATTCCAACGATTCTTCCTTTCGTAAACATGTCCAATTGGCACCTTTGTGCCATCATTCACCTTGTTTGATGGTTAACAACGTTCCTTCACACAGCAGTTGCATGAAACTTGTCTGAACTGCTTATGTGGCGTGAATCGGTTTCTCCGAGTTCCGACATGCACCGGTGTTTCGCGCAGGACGTAGTCGACTGAAAAGTTTTGCATTAACCCAATGTTTCTTCTTCATCCAATTAAAATCCGTAAGAAATTTGAAATAATTTTACGAATATTTACTCCATATTTTTCGCATTTTACGATTTATGCTTAACTTTTGGACACCAGTGTACGTATCTCTAAAATTCTGATTCAAGCTTCTTAAAGAAGTCTTAGCTATATAAAAGCAAAATATTACTAAACAAGCATTTTTCATAAAAGAAGAATACAGTCGGACTCCTATTTAACAAACCTATATTTTATGAATTTCGTGATTTTACGAATTTTTCTTTTTCCCGATTAAAATGAAGGTAAAAACTTCTATTTAGCGAATAGTAAACCCCGCATTAATCAATTATTTCAATTAATTCAACAACTGGATTTTTTTTATTTGTTTGTATCAGAAAAACGCCATGCTTTTTTGTTACTTTCAAATTTCGATGGGGAAGGGTGCAGACAATTATTAGACTAAACAGGTGCAGATGAGTCATGAGTGTGACATTATGTGAGTTTTGAATAGGACAGGAAATTCCTTTCTTGTCTCTTCCATCTCCCTAACGTAGGGATACTTTAATATTAAAACGATTGTGATGTTTGATGACGGACTACCCTATCTGCGCATCAGAGTTTGGGGAAATTGTTGATTTGTGTCAATGAATAGTGATTCTGGTGTAAAAACTAATTTGAAGCACTTATAAAAAAAATATTACGTTTTGTAATGATTCACATTTTTTTGGAAATGTGAAAACATACCTTATACAGCAGGATGCAAATGATACAGTATTTTATTCTTTGAATAAAGTTTAAAAATAACTCTTTTGACTCAGGAATCAAGACGATTGTCAATTAGAGTATTTTAAAATTCCCAATTAACTGATGTATAATAATTCTTTAATACTAATTTTAGCTGTAGAATAATTAGTTTGTAATTTCTAGGTATTGATATTTTTTTGCAGTTGCTTAGTATAATTTTAAAAAAAAAGAATTTAAAAAAAATTGGTATTTTATTTGGACCCTGATGTAACGAATAACCTCGAATTGACGAAAAAAATGTTTGGTCCATTGAATTCGTTAGATCGGGGACCGACAGTATTTTGAAATATGTCACTTCTTTATTTTCTGACCAAAACATTGTATTTAAATAATTTTTTTACTGTAACAATAGTTTTAAAACAATGTACATGTATATACTAATTCAATTGTCATTAAATATAGAAAAATATTCATTTATACGCTTTTGTAAAATCGCGGTTCTGAAAAAAACCTAGCCCATCCCCTTAAGATATATAAAAAACTCCATTTCAAAGGATTTTTTTGGTTTTGTTTATTTAACACATTATTTTCAAATGTTTTAAAAACGATAAAAATAATATATTATATACATTGCATAAAATAACGGTATCCTATATAATAATCAATAAATTTCACAAACAAATTGTATCATAACTTGAAATCATAAAAGAATTTTTAATTTTTCATGAATATTGATATTACTTCACTCTGAATATGTGTACAGTAAGCATAAAATAATAAAACTGGAGAGTATTAATAAAAAGCAAATGTTAAAAAGGGATAATAACTAAGGAAACTTGATTATTGTTTTTAAAATAACAATAAAAAATATGGTTTTTAAGTTTTTCATAAAACATCATCAAATCACAAAACACCATTCCGTTCGATATAAATATATTCCAATGCATAGTGACACATAATTTCAAATTTAAGCATTATAAAAGCATGGCGTCGAAGGATTATATGATATTGAGTAGCACGAAATCATTTTCTTTCTCTTTTTATAGCTTAGAAATGGCTTTTCAACCGAAACAAATTCTCATTATGCTTCTGTGTACAAATATGTTCCCTACAGAATACAAAATTCAGCTTGTGAGTTTTTATTTTGGGAATTTTGTTATAACTCGGAATCAGTTCTTCCTTTTTTCAGCCAAGTCACGTTTGCTGGAAGTATGATTTGTGACTACTCCTCGGAACGTGTTCCCTTGACTAGAGTGCACTCATTGGAAGAAAAAGTTCAAAAATCTAAAGAAAGGGTCAGTTCTAAAAGAAAGAGTAGCTCTACATAATGCTGCTCTAGGAATGAAGTTTAGGCTCATTGTAAAGTAAAATAAGCATCATTTGAATGAATTCACGCAGAGAAGAGTTGTTTATTTAAAAAAGCGAAAAGTTTTTTTTTAGTTGTGTTTTTAATATTTTCATGCTTCCATAAGTTTTACTTTTTTGGAATAGCATTTATTTATTGAATGGAGTTTTAAAACGTGATAAAATCATTTTGTGTAATTTTATAGTTTTATTATTCACCTAATTGTTAATTTTTTTGAGACAAAAAAAAAAGAAAAATGTATTTTTATGTAGAATTTCTCATTTTATGTGCATTTTAGATTTATCAAAATAAATTTTAATTTTGATGTAAATAAAATATTTCTTTTTAGATATGAATTAACAGGCATTGTAATGAAATATACAGTCAAACCACGCTTTAACGAATTTTTCTTTTTCCCAATTCAAAGGAAGACAAAAACCTTTATTTATCGAATAATAAATCCTGAATTAACTAATCATTTCAATGGCTGAAATTTTTTTTTATTAGTTTGTGCTAGAAACATTTCGATTTGTTCTTCAAATGACATCTTTTTTGTCCAGAACAGAAAGAAAAAAAGAAGATTTTACTTCAAAAAATATTTTTTTTTTCTAGTTTAACACTTATCTTGGTAATTTGATCGGTTTATAATTAAAGTCGTATTGCAGTTGTACGTCCAAGTACATTATTGAATTCAATACATAATTATTGTACAGAGGGAGGCATGATGAAAATTATGATGAAAAACTGGGTCGGAAATGGTGAAAGTTTGACAAGCACTGTCTAAAGATATTCCCTGCGTTTTGGAGTGGCATGAGATAAGAAAAGAGTTTCCTGTCCTATTCAAAACTCACAAGATATGTTACACTCATGACTTTTCTGCACCTTTTCTGCGCCATTTGCCTTCAAAGATAATCTTCTTTTGGTGAATATTCATTTCAAAAACTTATTAAGTCTCACTTCGTTCAATGCAAACTATTACTAATTTTAAAAATCAATTCTGATATGGGTCTTGATAGGAGTCCAGCTCAATTTATAAGATAAATTTTTAATGGCAATACCCCATGATTTCAATTCAAGCCATTCTGAAAGTACAGCTCCCTTTTTAGGTCGAATAACTTCTAACCGTAGAAGCGGTTTGAGCAAACGTGTTCTCAAAGTCAGATTACAGAATACTGAAATAGGTAATTGACAAATTAAAAAAAAACAGCCTATTTTCAAGAACATAAGAAAAGTTTAAATTAATCTGCAGATTAAAAATAAGTTATTCCGCAAAGAGATGCATATATGTTTAAATATACCAAAATATAATTACTTACAGAGTACTTCTAGCGTAGTAGCCTGCAGTAGAGGAGCCTCTAATCTTTTCCTAAGGACTTCATTGATTCCTTTGCAAAAAAATTCCCCCTTGTGGTCATATCTCGAAGCAACTAGTACCAACGAGCTGGCTGTTCTATAGGTCCCATCACTCATAAGATCCATTGTAGTCTGTGGTTGAGGTCCTATGACTTCAGACCTGTTGTACCAGGTGATGTTAGCAGCTGGACGAGCTCCTTCCACAGTGCAGGTCAAAGAAACCATTTCTCCAGCTACGACTGGTGTAGTTGGTCCTCTCACGTTCAGAGATGCTGGACGTACTGAAAAGAAAATAGTACAAATGCATCAGTTAATGATCCTCATTCATTTGTCTTTATCACTAAGCTGCTAGTGTACTAGTCATTTTGAATAGGTGAAAGTAATGTTGATTTTAAGGAATTTTTACTTTTCTTCTTTAATGTAGATTAATTTAGTTTGTAGTACAGTAAATTATATTCCGCACGTCAAGCGTTAATAAATTTTCATACTTTTTACTGCATATTGTTTTATTTTCGAAAAGATGGTTTTATATATTATTATTTTTTATGTGTGTAAGAATTTTAAATACTTGTCTTATTATTCTTAAAATTAGCAATTACTTATGAAAACAAATACAAAAATATTTTTAAAAATTGGGAGGGAATTTAATTTTACAGAGCTGTTTACTATTTTTCTGTTCCAACTTTATTAAGCATAAATATCTTTATTTGAGAAGAAAAGTAGAAATTATTACGATAGGATTAATATAAAGTTCCTGAATTCAAAATGACTATTAAATGTGAGTCTTATTAGCAAAAAAAACTTTATGATATTATAAATTATAAACCACAAAGAGGTTGATATATTTCTTTAAACAAATCAACATCATAGCACTTTACACAAAATAAATTTTAAAGACATTACTTGGATCAGCAAACATGCTTACTTTTAAAACTTGAAACAATATCTCATTTTTTAAGGTTAGAAAACATTTTAAATTAAAGTGGGCATGTAAGTTGTCGAAGATTAAAAATTAACCTATTTGGGGGAAAATTCATTATAAAACCTTGAAAATGCGCATTACTAATGATAATAGGAATTATTATCATTAGTAATGAGTATAATTTATAATTGACATTATTTTAAGGAAAGCTATAAATGAAGCACAAAAGTGAATTTGTTGATTTCAGATACGAAACAAGAGTATATTTAGTTATATTTAATACTTCATTTTATCATAGTTGCCCAAACTGTTAAGCTTTAAATGCATTTTTTCAACAAAAAAAAATCATTTCTCTATTTCAAACAGTTCACGGTCGACTTCACAATTAGCATGTATATGAAGCATTTAATTTAAAAATTTGAGACAAATTTCTGTAAATAATCTTTTTGATCTAAAATTGTTCATTTATGAAGGTTTTTATCCGTATGGTCTCGGAATATTGTCTCCAAAACAATTATTTCGCATTTTCATATAAAAGGATTGAAAAGTTGAGAAAAAAAATCCCATTTTATTTTCGATGCACTAGATTCAGCATTTAAACAGTTTATTCAGCATATGATTAAATTGAAATATTGAAAAATAACATGGAAACACATTAGATGCAAAAGTGTCAAGCTAATACTGAGGGAATAGGGTGCATTACAGGTTATAATACGATAATTATTTGTTGCATGTTTCGTTAAAATGATATTCAGCTGAAAAGTGTTAAATTTTGAAGATAAAATGTGTTTTTATACTGGTGCAAATACGCATATTAACATTATCATAATGCATAATGCTTAAGCATTACTGCAGTTAAGTTACATTAATTTTTTATGTATTTTAGATTTAAAATAGTTTCTCTCTGTCTTTACTTGCATCTGGCTATTTTTTAAAATCAACAAACAAGTTAAAAGTGAATTTTTTTTCCCAATTTAAATTTCAATTTAAAGAGATTTATGTAAAAGTATAGTTGAATATTTTGTTAATCGCTTGAAATAGTCTAAATTGCAGTTTTCTAAGAAAAATCCTCAAACATTCTCTGCTTCTAAATTTCAGCATTTTTCCCTGAAAAAAAATTTAATGAAGCAATTTCACTTCAATGATACAACAGAAAAATGGGAAAACATGTTTAGAAAGATCAGTTCGCATAAAAAATTCTCCATTAAGTTCCAATAAAATTGTTCGTAAATATTATTACAAAGCACTTATAAAATATACACAACAACGAAATAATAATGTTTTACAAACTCTGCCATTTAACAAAGCTCTTTGGAAATAAAAAAAGAACTGAGACCGTAATTTCGTCGTTTAAATGTCAGTATTTTCTCATCTTGTCTTGATAGCTTTTCCATTATTTTGAAAGAATATCGATCAATTTCGCTAAATTACGACAAAACGAAAACAATTTACTAAAATTGTCGAACTGGAAAGAAATCGGGACTTTCTTCATAAAACTCAGCAATTTAAACAACATTTCCTCCTTTCTCTAATGCCAAGTTATTAAACATTTTCAAATAGCATATGAAACTGGAATTTGAAAAATAAATGTATTTCCGAGAATTTGCCATGTGTGTTTAAGAGAGAGAGAGAAAGAGAAAAATTAAAATAAAAGATATATAGGAGCGAAAAAAAAAAACCAATCAAAAAATATTTTTTCGCGACTTCATAAAAATCTTCAGCTTAACGATGATTCTAACAGAAAAAGGACTTCCCATTCTGCCGTTGCCAATCGCTGAAAGTAATGTCCTCTTTTTAATATAACGCGAAAGTTAATAGAGTCGGAACTACTGTTCTCGTTTCTGGACTTATTTTTTCCCTATCCTTTTCTTTTTCTGAATCCAGCCTCTTTAGAGACCTCCGATCGATATATATGAGATTTTTACCACTTGAGAATGTCAAAATCAGGAAGTGACGGCAGGTGAAGAGGAAAACAGAAGAAACTTTGACGTTGGAGCCAATGTTTTAGGCCTTTGCCTGAGGCTTTGTCAAAATGGCTTAGTGCTCCTTTTTAGACATCCGTGATTTCTAACCTCTTTAGATTCTCAATCCTTTTTGCAGGATAAAAATAAGATTCCGGCCTCCCACTCTAAGTCCGACAAGTCTTGTTAACTAGAATTCGATTCTGAAAGCCTAAGGTCATACCTCGCTTTCTGCTCGTTCTGTTTTGTATAGCATAAACTAGGTGCAAGAAAAGAAATTTGGTAAGTGGTCTAAAGTTATTGAAGTCTTTTCACTCATAAGTATCGGAAGTTACATCATTTTATAGAATTTGGTAAATTCGCAGAACTTTCGAAAAATGTAAGAATATTGGAATTGAAGTGGCTTGGTTATCCAGTTATTGAAAACATTATTTTTTTGAAAATGTACAGAATTTTTCTTTTATTGTTTGCGATTCTATATTTTATTTTTTAGTACAAGAGTAGAAAAAAAATATCTTCAGAGATTAAATTTTAAGATGAAAAAGGCAAATAATATTACTTTTCCAGATTTATCTGATGCTTTTACTAAGCATCCTACATAATCCAAAATAATAATTATTCTTATAAAGTAATTATTTAAGGTATCCGACTACCCTAAAACTGTGAATTCTGCCAAAAATTGACAAATTTATTTTAGGATTTTATTTTATAGGCCATCTTATTAGCTTTATAAAAATACCAAGTTCATTATTTTCCGTTTACCAGAACAAAAAATATAAGTGTTTTAGTAAAAGCAGATGCCATTACTTTAAGCAAGCAAGACATACACACACACCCCATACTTTAAAAAGCGTTTTACTCGAAATGTGTTTTTTTTTTGAAATTCTCAAACGCGGTCAGCGATTGCTAAAAAAGTTCTGAAAATAATGAACAGAAATTTTTTGTGTATATGTTCTGTATAATAGTAGAAGTGTTTTGACTTTCAGATTTATTTATCACTGGTTTATTACAAAATTTACAGTCTTTTATGTTAATATAATCACTGGTTTTTTTAAGCAATTTCATATAGTAACTGAGATAAAGTTCTCTAGTTTTTGTAAAAATTAAAATATCTCTTATCCTAAAGGTCATTTCAAGAATGAATAACATAGCAATACATCAAAATAGAAAAATTGAAAATATGTTTATAAACATTTGGTACAGAATGGACCGCGTTTATGTTATTTTTTGTCAATTTTTACCCATTTTTTCAACTTTAGTAATAAAAATTTCTTTTTCTCTTTTAAATTTAGCATATTTTTCTTAAAATGTACTAAACAAATCTAAAAACCACAAAAAAAATCTCCATATCTCCCTTTTTTCATAAAAAGATTTCGCCAGTCGTCGAATACCTTAACCATCCAATATAAAATAATTATTCAGATGACAAAAAAATAGAAATAATGGCGAATGAGTGTTTATTAACTCCTCACAATAAGGCAACACGAGGGCTGTTGGCAACAGACCTTGTAATTTTGAGCCATGGTTGACACCTGAGGAAGCACCAGAGCTGGTTTAAGACGACACTTGAGTTGGCATCTTACTACGTTAAATTTCACACCTCGCCTACACGAGGGCTTTGGGTTGCAACATATTTTATGTGCATCAGACCCTCTACACCAGGGGTGGGCAGAGTTTTCCAGGGTATGGGCTGCATCTAATTTTTTTAAGGTGTTATGCCACCCCGAATGGTGAGCTAAAAAATGGCTACACTGTAGACATTTTTTTGATTGTCTAACTCATTTGTCTTCAAACTTTTTCAACTCACGGAACTTGAAGGTGCTTTTGTGAAACCCTTAGAACTAGAACGAGTTTTCATGGAACCCCATTTCATTCACACACTTTGAAGAATATATCTCAAAATATTTAGAGTAGATCAACATCTTACAGGCATTTAATGTAAAGGCAATTATATATCTATATTAAAAAATATTGCATTTATTATAAAAAATTCTAATTTAACTTTTTAATGCAATTTACTCATTAATAATGATAATTTATAATTCAAGTCTCATCATAACATGCATTATATATTTAATAACTGGGATATATTTGCTAGTATTTTTTACACAAACTGTCGAAATCTAGGTATATTGAGATTAAATGCAATCGCATAACATATTCTGAGTTTAAATTCTTTTTATGCTTTGATTTCGTAGCCACGTTGGGAAATAAATTTTACTTTATCACAGTGTTTTGAATGGCATTAAAATGTTTATAGCTGTGTGAGAAATCCCGTGTAGTTTGCATTAATTTGCAAACTAAAATTTAGAAGCTGTTCTTGTTTTTTTAAAATTAGATTTTAACATTTACTCTGTTGGTATGTTATTTCCTTTCCTTCATCATAAGTGTTGTTTTTCACAAATTTAAAAAAGGTGCATTTTCCATTACAAAACTATTACATTGCGCTGACTAACGAGTAAAACTTATCTCGTGGAACCCGAGATAATAAGCAATAGAATATTCAGAATCTAGTAGGACGTATATATAAATAAAGATAAAACATTCTAATACGTTTTATTATATTATAATAAAATTTTAAAAAGTATTGCAAAATAAAGTTGTTGTTGTCGTATCCTTCCCGAAGAGAAGGAATGAAAGTTCCCAGAGCCTGTAAGACAGGTTGGACTTCTTAACGATAGATATTGACACCACCATCTACACCTTCACAATTTAGGCATAGAGCTGGAGGGGAGGGAAATATTTTCCAACTCCCTGCACTTTTGGTTTCTGCTACAACCACCCACAAGACTTTCGGACACACAGATTTAACGTGGCACCTACTCCGTGTGTACTCGGAGGGTATTTGGTGACATCGGTTAAATGTTAATATATATAAATAAAACTTTCAGTTTTAATGAATAGGATGACCTCTAGATACTTGCAACTTCACAAACTTCATAGAGAACGTAAATCCATTTTGCATACATACTTATTACTTCTCAGTTTTTTATTATGACTCGTGGAACCCCAGGGCTCCGCGAAACACAGTTTGAAGACCACTAGTCTATGTGATGCCGGTGTTCCTTAAATATGTTTCTTTTAGTATGCGCGTCTTAGGCCGTTGTAAAGACGGTCACTCTTAAATGTTTCGGTGATCCACCGGTTGATTGCGATCGACTTAATGCCCACCCTTGCTCTACACGGTGGTCTTCAGTGATACTGTGGCAATTCGTTTCACAGAGTCCTGGTAATCCCTACAAAAGGGAATTTTAAGCACTTCTTCCCTATTGGATTTGAGAATTCAAACATTTAAGAGAAAGTGAAGGAACTAACAATTTCTTTTGAGACTGTGGCAACGATAACTTTTTACTGATTAATTTTAATTTTATCGATTTCTATTTGAATCCGTATCGTCTGATTGTATACTGTCCTAGAAGTTGTCCTATACGTCACATGGTTTCGTTTGTCAATAAAATGATGGAAGAAAATTTTGCAAGAATTGAACAACATGGTTGTAGGAATAAGTAGACATATTACAGACTTTAAGACTCAAACTTATGACTCGATTTCGCGACCATGACCAGTAGGCTATCGCGTCCTCAGAAATAACGGTACAATTTCAAAAGTTAGATAAAATTTTTAAAATGTTACACCTATTTTAATATTAAAGTAAAAAAAAAAATTGTACCTCAATAAACTTTAAACTTCGATTTGTAGCAAGTACAGTAAGCTATCGAAAAAAATTCTTATTGAAAACTAGAATCTGTTTTTAAATTGATTAGTCATGAAAAATTAATTTATCGATTACTGTATAATAGATAAATTTTACTAAATTTTTTAGCAAATTTTTTAACGTTTGAAGAAAACGTAGATTTAATTTTTGTATGGAATTTAATCTACAACCAGAAATAAAATATGCAAAAATTTCTATTAATAATAGTAATCCGAAATATCGGAAACTTACATCAGTTGATGTGAATTATATAAAATTGCTTTATTATTCTAACCAGGGACCTTCATTCGCAAAGTAAAGTTTTGAGTGTTCCTTCCCCGGCTTTCTAACCACGAACAAATATATATCTTGTAATTTTGAATTACTGTCATTTGACAAGTCTGACATTTGAGCTGTCACACCATTCTAAATTATGTTTATGTTGTGAGGTTATGCTTGTGTTATATTATGGTCCATATTAAATTATGTGTTCAGATTAAAAGGAGTTTTAGCTAGAAATTTCGTTTAAGAAAATTTATGATTTAGAAAGCATAGAAATAAGGTTTATGTGCATTATAGAAATACAATTTAATTTCTTTTGAAAAAGTAAAGAAATTATTAAAATCACGTGCAGATTTCTTATTTAGTTTTAAAATGGTAACAATTAAATTCTTCCTTTGCTTCATATACTTTATCACAAAAGAAAATAATACCATATATTGTTTTTCTTTTTTACTAGGCATAATTCGTGTGTATCACCATATTCTAAAAAAAAGAAATACACTTGTAGTGGTGGTTTCTATATAAACCAGTAATAACCTCCATACTGAAGTGATCATTTTGGTCTAGTGGTATGTTACGTGCTTACAGATCAAGATGTACTGAGTTCTATCCTCCTCATTGGTGACTCTGACTGAACTAAGAAAAACACAATCTTCGCGCCGCTGTCGTGACGCCATCTACACGCCGCAAAAGCAACCAAAGCCATCAGGCACACTTGACGCAGCAAACAAAGCCGTCAGGTACTTTTAACGCAACAACTCACACGCACGCCCATATTTATATATATAACCATTATATCGTTCGTTCGCCCATTCACCGACTCAATGGTGGGAGAGTGTGTAGCGGTATCTTATATGAGCCAGTAACAGCCTCTGGTCTGAGGTGATCTTTTTGGTCTAGTGGTATGTTACGTACTTACAGATCAGGATGTACCGATTTCTATCCTCCTCACACTTGTTTTGTAACTTTAGGTTACTTTTTAAAAACGATTAATGGTTTAAATCCTTATAGAAATATTTTTATCTGTTCTAAAGTGGTTTTCTAATTTTATACAACTAATAACAATATGTAGACAATCACATTAAAATAATATTAAATGTAATGAAAATGTAACGAGAGAAAATTTTTAAAAGTGTTTTGGACAATAATTTTATTCAATTTGATTTTCTTAAGGAACCCTCGAAACCCTTTCCAAATTTTGAAGTTATTTATTTAAAATAACATTTTGTAGCATTTTAATTCCTCAATGGATGAATTTTATTTTTAAAAATTTCATTTATATATATATAATGATACATTATCTTTCTTAAACAATTTCATCATTTAAATCTTATAATCTTAAATTATCGCCATCTCATCATTTTATGAATATATGTTTGTGTTCCTTCCCAAATTATTAAACACTAACGCATGCATTGCCCATTTATCACAGCTTCTTATTTATCGATGTAAAAAAAATAGATGCCATTCTTCTACTTAAAGAATCTTAAGAACTTCAGAAAATTCATTATTCTGTAAAATAATAATCCTACAAACCAATCTTCTTCATTATTCTTAATTAAAAACGAGATTAAGATAGATTACATAGGTTTTTGTACCTTTCATTCATTTCTATACATTAAAGCCTTGCTGTATCGAATAGATTAAGGAAACAAGCTTAAAGAGAAGATGACGCTAATAAATCTAGTTTCAAAATTTTTCAGGAGTTTTTTTTGTTATATCTTCCTTTCTATTTTTCAAAAAGTGTTCTTTTAATACATTTTCTTTTCCGTTTTCCCCGGGGAGTTGTTTCGTTTGCTTTCAGCTAACATTAATTTCATAGATAAGTAAGATTTATCCATTCCATGTCGTTCATTTTTAATTTACGACTTGCAGAACATTCCTCAGAATGAAATGGTAGAATGGTGAAGGGTAACTGTTCTCTAAGATTTTTGAATGAGGATTTTAGATTTGAATGATGTGTATGAATTCATATTGCTTGGTTGCTCTCTATTAAGGTTTGCAGGAAACATTTAAGTGAACGTTTTTTATACTCTAAAGAAAGGGTGTCAAACTCAAAGTTTAACTTAGGCTAAACAAGCAAGGCTTAACATTAGGTGGGCCGCAAGAAAATCGATATTCATAGAAACGTAAGTTAATTTCGAATAATACATAAGAATATACATAAATAAAAGAAAAAGAAAAATTGAATGTTTATTTTCTGAAATTCGGCATCTCTTTTCTGCTACTATCTTTCATATTTAAGGAGAAATTTTTATATTTTATTATATGTTATTGTATGCCGATATACAATAAATACATCACGGCATATTACATCTACGTTAATGAATGTATTACTTTCAGTAATTGCATTCATGTCAATAAATACGTCACGTCACTTCAATTTATATTCATATCGATAAATGCGTCACATTACATACAAATTCAGTTATTACATCAGTGGCGTAACGGAGAATATTAGGACCCTCTGCAAAGTTAGGTTTTTGACCCCCAAGTCTAAATATGTAAGCGTAAGTCAGGCTTTGGACCCTGGGGCCCCAGTAAGGCGGGGGTGTACGTTACGCACATGTTTATAAATATGACACGTCACGTTTCATTAGAACCACGTTTACAAATGTAACATTTTTCATTAATTACATTCACTTCAATAAATACGTCACTTTACTTTACATCCACATTAATAAATATAAAATTTCTTTCGTTAATTAAATCCAGTCCATATTCTTGTTTCCTTTTTAAAATGAACACGAAAATTTAATAAATTTAATTTACATTTATCAATTAACTTTTACGTTTTTTTAAAAAAAATATTATTAATTTAAAAATCTTTATTTTATTCTTTTATTTAAATTGTGAATTCAGCTTCAAAATGTGTGCCAGTCACATGTCACTGGCACAGCAGTACGTAATACTTCTAAAAATAGCTTTTCTCTAACCTCTTATTCCTATTACAACCTTCCTTGTAGTTATATTTGTAAACTGGAGTAACTCTATCAGATTAACATAAAAAGTTTTATATCTGAATCTCTTTTATATCTATTTTATCTGAAAGTATTAAATAAATAATTGCAATTTCTACATAAACTTTAAACATGTATTTCTTAGATCTTAAGCAACTGTAATCACATAATAAATATGTGTTGCTTAAAATACATTCTGTCACAAAAAAAATATATGCACCCAGAATTAAACGACTATTACAAAACTTAAAATGTATATAGTGTATGAGAATATAAGAAAATGATTACAAATTCAGAAAAACAGATTGTTTGTTTTAGAATATATGGCATGAAAAAGGTTTCAAATCAGTAGGTAGTATATCCACCTCTTGCAGCTATTCAAGCCGAAATACGTTGTAAAATCGAATCAGTGAGGTCAACTATGACGCCTGCGGAAGAACATGGCATAATGTTTTCAAGCGGTCAGTTAATTCATCAGTATTCCGAGACGGGCGTAATTGACTTCGAAAAGCATCTTAGAAGTGCTCTATTGGCGTGAGATCTAGTGACTTGGAAGGCACTGGATTACGTCATATCCTTGAATACATTATTGGGAAAGTCGCGCAGTATGTGGATGAGTATTGTCTTGCTGATAAATATCACCTGGAAGACTTGATAGCTTAGGCAAAACAACAGACGCTAAAATCTCATCCACTTTACTGCGTGTAGTCAAAGTGGGTTGAAGGACGACTAGAGGTGATCGAGTGTCCCAACAAATCACACTCTAAACTGGCACACCTTATGTAATCGCCGTATACCTCTCGTCAATGGATGGGACAGGTGATCTGGCCGCTTACACACGCGTATGCACTTGCCATTAGCATTGAGATTGGATCGGGATCCAGTCCTCCATTCGGCCACACTCTAGCTTGCCCGAGGTCGTCAAAAATCCAAACAATACTCCCTCTGATGAGAGGTGAGTGTCTTAATGGTCATCGTCTCCTCATACCAGAGTCGGCTAATCGCCTCTGAACAATTTCCCTTGATACCACCGGATGTCTGAAACGTTTTAAGCGATACCGAACTGAATTTAACGCCCTTGCGGGGAAGGTTGTGCCCGCTTTCGTAATCGCGCATTCATTACACGCATCTGTGTTGCTGGGACGCATAGACCCTCCGCGACGGTATACTTCCACCCCTTCTATGATATATTGTTGCTAAAACTGAACATCTACTATATCGCTCCAACCGAAGTGGCGGCTGATATACTTGTTCAACCAACCTGCTTCTATGAAGCCTACTATACGCCCCCTCTCAAAGTGCTACAATTGTTCGTACTATCACCGGTTATGTTTCCGAGAGGTAACTCTACTCAAAATACCGTTCATCTAAATCGACAGATTTGTTTGAATAAACTTATGGCACGAGTAATCAAGTTTTTAAATGCCAGCTGTGCATCGCATATGCGCATAGCGCGCTTACTCTTGTCTCATTGGCGTCGAAATTCTAATATAATTTGCATATATCTTGCCTGCAACATTCCTGCCAAGTTTCGTGATAGTAGTTCAATTTCTTCTGGGTGCATATATTTTTTCTGTTAGAGAGTATAATGTTTAATTATATCCTGTAAACATGCGTACTGTATATATTGTAACTTCAAAATACAACTGCACGAACTTTTAAAAGCATATATTCAATAAAGTGCGTACTATTTGTAATATGGCTATATTATAAGATAAAAATAATAAAATATTAATAATTTGAACAATTAGAGTATTAACTTTTGCAGAATTAAAATATGATTTCTTTAACTGATACGATGATTAAGCGTTCTGATCATTCAAACATGTATAAGCAAATGCTACATATATAATTCTATCAGCTGAAGATTTAAAATATTAATCTTTATATTTTTATATTTTACATGTTTATCCCTTTCAATTTGAAAATTTGTTAAATAATGCAACGCGTTACAAGCGAAAAAATAACTCTAGAACCGTCGCAATCAAATTTCGCTGATTTATTATTTGATCTTATCTATTAACAGATAACTCAATATATTTTTTCAGCAAGATAATAATTGCAACATCAAATTAAATTTCTATGAAAAGCTAAATAAATTTATTAAACAATGAATAATGAATAATTTATTAAACACGTTTTCATTTTCAAAATACCTTTTATTTTTTATTTAATGAAAAATTGCTTTATCTTATTAATTGAAACAACTCTTGACATAAAGTTGAAAACTTCCTTAGAGATATTTCTAAGAAGAAACCTTCAATGCATTAAAAAGATTTTCAGGAAGGAATTTAATGGTATTCATTAAATTAAAAAAATAAACATTTTATTACAAAAATAAGTTTATGCATGAAAGCGTGAATAAATTAGAGTTACGAGAAGCTCCAGTATGCTGTTTTTAAAATGAATAGATATTTACAAAACTTTAAATTCCTGATTTCTTTTAATTTTGCTGAGATTGTAACAGTAACAAAACGCGCTCAGATTACTTTATATCCCATTTAATTTTGTTAGAATTTGTTCTAATTCGTTAAAAAATAAGTATTCATATTAAATTCACATTACTTTTAAAGATACATTTTACTACTCCTTTGAGAATCCGACCTCTTTCACGAAAGTTATCTTATTTCCTAATTTGTTAGGATTTTTAATTTTTTAGGTCGAAAGCAAATTAATCAACTGCTTTCAAAAACTTTCTTTTTGGCATTTAGGGACAGGCCAAATACTTTATAATTCTTAATGAGAATAAGAGAGTCATATCAATCATTTAGTGCAGTCAAGGGTTTTTAGGAGCCTTAACAGAAGATTTATGTAAGATTTTGCGCTTAAATTAATATTTAGGAGTACGAAAATTATTTTGAACCATTCTTTAAAAAGAATAAAATTTTGTCGAATAAAATAGTAAACAGGGTACTAATTTTATTCACTAGATTTAGTTTAATATTTTATATTTGAGCTAAATTTTATTAAGTGTAATTTTATAGGTAGTAAAGAATTTAATTTAGCTTAAATTAATGTATTATATTAATTTGTTTCTTTAACATTGTATTGGAACTATTCAACAGAAATGGTAACTTAAAATAATAAATATAACATTAATTTTGCCTTACTTAAATAAAATAATTCCATCAGGAACTCTTATACGAAATGCATAAATAAAACTGAATAAAAAAATTATTCCAAAATTTCCAAAGAATATTAAGGTATCCGACTACCCTAAAATTATTAATTTTCCCAAAACCTGACAAACTTTTTTTAAGACTTTTTTTACTGACTATCTTATTAGCATTATAAAAATACCAACTTTATTATTTTTCGTGCAGTCGGACAAAAACTACAAGTGTTTTAGTCAAAACAGATGGCATTACTTTAAGCAAGATGCCATACTTTAAAACGCGTTTTACTCGAAATATGTTTTTTTGAAAATGCTCAAACGGGACAGTTGATTGCTCAAAAAAATTTGAAAATAATTAACTGAATTTTTTGTGTTTCTTCTGTATAATAGTAGAAGTGTTTTAAATTTCAGATTTAATAATCACTTTTTTATTACAAAATTTACAGGACCTTATGTTAATATAATCACTGTTTTTTTTAAAAAAAATATTTAATAACTATTATAAAAAGCTCTAGTTTTTGTAAAAATAAAAATATCCCTTATCTTGAAGGTCATTTCAAAAATGAATAACACAAGAACAACCCAGAATTGAAAAATTTAAAATTTGTTCATAAATTTTTTTCAAAATGGTCCGCGTTTAAGTATGTTTTGCAAATTTTCCCCCATTTTTTCTCCATTATAGTAATAATATTTTCTTTTTCTTTCCTTAATTTGAGCATTTTTTAAATGCATTAAAAAAATCTAAGAACCACAAAAAAATCCCCATGTCTCCATTTTTTTAAAAAAAGTTGTCGTGCGCAAGTAAGCGGATAACTTAATTTAATGTATTGTATTAATTATTTTATTTAACATTGTCCTGGAACTATTTAAGAGAAATGATAACGTAAATAAATAAATAAATATACCGTTAATCACTGTCTTGCTCAAACGAAATAATTTCATCAGGAAATTTTAAACGAGATGCATAAACCAAAATAGTATAAACAGATTATTAAAAATTTCCAAAGATTATTAAGGAAAAAAAAGAAACCTTATGTAATTATACTAAAAGAAACAAAATATATCTTATTTTATTTGTCTAAAAATTAAATTGTGCAACCAGCAGGCTTTTTACATTAAATAAATAACATTTAAGAACAAAATTATCCTAATATATATACCTTAATTCTCGATAAATTTACAAAAATAAATAAATAAATAAATAAAATAATACATTCAACTTTTTTTAAAAAAATAAGTAAAAATGTTTCCATTAGTTTCTATTAGGATAAGAGAAATGGATCCTATACTTAAAAATAATAAAATAAAGATATGTAACTAAAATATATGTAAAATGTCTTTATAAATTCATTTTAGGAGAAAAAAATGAATGCGAACTTAATTTCTACCGTGATATATGTGATATATGTACATATACACAAATATAATACTAAACTACATAGTTTAAAATTATGTATAAAGACTTAATTTTTTATAATTCAATTTTAGCTTTACTTTGATATTAAATTTCTTATTTTACGGAAAAAATTGGAAAAACTGAATAGTTTTAAATTTATATTTCATCTAAATTAATGATTAATTCGAATTCTTAAGCGTATCTTAAAAATATTCATGTATAATACATGTATATCTTTACGCATTATATATCTTATGGTACTTGCACCACTTATTTACAGATCTTTTCATCACTTTTACACATGCAACATAAATCACATTATTTTCAGATATAATTCTATTACGCCTCTGTATTTTTTTTTCTAGCAGATTTCAAGCGGCCGCAGGTAATTTGTTAGACGTGCTTATTGCTTTATTTTTCGAATGATAATTTTTTTTCGCTCAGAAAGATATCCTGAAAATGCTATTAGCGATATCACAGGTGTTGTTTTTACAGAATTTGGTAAAAGACAATTTGATTGCTCTTTTTTTGTCAGTTTGTTACTAGAAACTAAAAGGTAGAATTGGAAAAATAAGACGCATCTTCATTATTATTTTTTTATGAAGAACTCGATGCCTTTGTAAATTGCTAATATTAAGAAGAACTCCCCTTTTGAGTTGTTTTTATTTTAGGAAGTAGGAAATACATTGCAATATATTTTTTTCCTAAATCTCATTAGTACAGATTTTTTTTATGTTTCACTTCAAGATTAGAATCAGAAATCAGAAATGGGTACAAAAATAAAGTATTGTTCGATAAAGCTATTTTTGTATAAATTCTTGTTAGTTACTAGAGAAGATGCCATTTCATTTCAATGAGTTTAAAAATGTAATAGACGGGATAGAATTTAAATATATAAACTCAATGTGAAAAACTTAAATCCCTATTTAAAGGAAAACAAAAAAAAAATTGTGCACTATTTCACTTAAACCACTAATAACTAATTTAGAAATAACCAATTAATTTCATTTAACAGATAGAGGGGTAAATAAAAACACAAAAATTACTATTCATAATTCATACATATGTAGTGGACTCTTAGCTGAATATTGAACTTTTAATATACGAGTTTCTGTCAAAAACTATACTTTCGGTTCTGTAAATTCATAAAACGAAGATGGTCAACGAACTTGAACATGCATTGAGTTAGCATGTATGTGGCAATGTGCGTGGAGTTAAATTACAATTGCGTCTGTTGTTGTCTAATTCCAACAGAATGAGCATATCAACTCCATTATCAGATTGCATGTGTAACTTACGGCTCATTAACAGAACTCAATTCCTCTATACATGTGAAGAGAGACCTATGGAGGGTCAGTTGTCCAGATTGGTCATTGTGTCTCCATTAAAAGGCACCGGTAATTCGCCTCGTAAGGTGGAGGCATAGTACGTGCGAACTGTTTGGGAGAAATGCTTTATAGTCGCTACTTTTTTATTTACTTCCTGACTTACAGATGCCTGTTTGTCCGGACACTCAATAGACAAGATAAAGTCTATTTTGGGTGGATTACTCATCCTACTGACGTATCCAATTTTAATATAGTGTACTGGCACCAATGATGAAGCCCAGTGGCTGAATGGTTAGTGCATCGCGCTTCCACACCACAGGTCCGAGGTTCAAACCCCGAGCTGGGCAAGGTTGACTCAGCCTTTCATCCCATCAGTGGGTCGATAAAATGAGAACCAAGCTTACTTGGGGACCAAACACTGGGGGTTTCACTCCAGGCTGACCACCTGATCGGAACATCTGCTCATGCACCCCAGCGCCCAATGGTCACGTATACTGAGATGGGCAGAGTAGGCCTTGGCCCTCATGGGCTGTTGCGCCACTGAGTTTGAGTTTGTACTGGCACCAATGATAGTCACAGACACTCAGTAGTGAAAGTATGACAGGAAAAATGATAAGCTCCAAATGTTGGACACTAGACCCTGTCACGGACGAAGATGACCAACGAACTTGAACATGCATGAGAGTCGGACACTTTTTGTCCGCACCAGAGGAGGGCAAAATTTGTGGCCGGCCAATGAGTGGTGAAGAGGGGCATATAGATTACCAACCCGTGGGTTCAAAAGGGTCGATTTGGAAAAAAGAAGAAAAGAAAGACTCTTTGTTCACATTTCCTGAACTTTCTGGACTAAACAATTGTAGGGGCGAGCACCCTCAATACCAATAGACGGTTGGTACTCAACTTCTGGATTTTCCATGCTCGACGAATGAAAGAGGAGAAGATAAGCGGCGCAAAGGCTTCGCGGCCCTGACTAACTTTGGAACGTGACTTTATTTATTTCTTTTTTTCCCAGTGAACTATAAAATGATTTAATATGATACTATTGTTTTCTCGATAGTAATTATTTAACCCAGAAATAAGGGGATTTTTTAAAAAAATTAGCTGTGTGACTGTTAACCCTATCCGGTCACGATGTTACACACGAAAGAGGAGCAACGAGATCATACTTTGTGGTCAAAAGGTGTGTAAGATGCTGAAATTCACCGGAAACTTTTGTCACAATACGAGAAAAGTGGTTTATCCTTTAAAAGTTTTTGGGTGCTTGTGTGTGTGTGTTTGTGTGTGTGTGTGGAGTGTGTGTCGAAATGTTTAAAAGTAGCAGAACGAGCGAATACAAAAAGAAGTTGGATGACCCTAATCCTTCACTGCTGATGACAACATTCAGAAAACTCTAGAGATGATTATAGCAGATAAGTGTTTTATCGTAGATGACGAAACTTCTTTAAGCATTTTATCGATCTTGCCTATCAAACAATCATTTATGATCTTGAATTCTGTAAAAAGTGGGCTCAATAAATAGCACGAATGCTTAACGCAGAAATCAACAGGTTGAGCTTTGAGACCCTGGAATATATTCCCTACTATTCAGATCTCACATCCTAAGACGTTCATTTCTTCAGATATCTTAAGCAAACTTTGAGATGTTGTCAATTTGCCGGAAACATGGACGTTCAGGTTTCAGGGCAAAAGTGGCTTCCCAACCAATTGAAAATTTTTTTACCAGGAAAGCACACGGCAGCTTGAGGCTCGCTGGGAACAAGTACATTGCTCATGGTGGGGACTAGATCGAAAATTAATGCATCGCCTACCTTTGTTTAATAAGGCTTTAAAAAGAAATATATAAGTATTTTTTGACTTTCCTTTGTATATATATATATATGTTTTTGAACATAAAATGTCCTAAAAATATTCTCAATCTAAATTCGTGAGACTTTTACATGTAAACTACACAAGCAAATGCATAATTATTCGATTTTAAGAAATGTTCCTTTAAAACATTTTTATTCCTTAACTTAAATCAATTTGCTTTATTCACCTTATCAATTTGCTTATTTTTTTAAAACAGGTTTATTTTATACATTTATTCTTTAATAAATAAAATTTGATTTAAAACAAACTTACTAAACTTCATTTCAAAACATACATTGTTTCGGAAACGTACCATCGAAAACCTTTCTCAGTACGGCCGGAATAGAAATTTAATTAAAAAAATCAAATGTTTCTGAAATTTTAGCTGGTAAAAGCAGAGTAAGTAATGAAAGTTTGTTGTACTTTGTAATAAATAAACAAAACATGCAATCTGTAAGCAATTGTATCTGCTTTAGCCGATCCATTTTAAGCAACCCAATGCCACACATGGAGTAGAATTTCTCAACAAAACCCGTAACAGGATCTAATTCGTATTCACTGCATCCAACTTTTAGTTTTGGAAACCTATTAAATGCATTCCAAGATTTCTCACTTGTTAAATTAAAGGAATCCTGTGTAATTTGCTCTCAACCCCTGCGGACCGGGAAACGCAATTTGCATTGTTACGACCCAACCACGAAGTGAACATAATCTTGATTATTTCTACGACTTCATTTAATGCACCGTAGGCGGTATTAAGAAAGCACTCCAACCTTCCCTCATTGGCTAATGATATTACCTCTTTAGCAGATGTTTTCCTAACTTGATCAGAAGAATGTCTAGAATCTTTCCATTCTGATTATTTATCTGTACATAGATGGAGAGTCCTTGTTGTAAAAAAAGTCAGAGAGAGAGAGAGAGAGATTCTGGTTAATTCGTTTATCAGTGTGTGTTAAACTACTCTTCGATAGCATATTCCATGCCGAAAAGTGCTTTCAATGATACGGCTTTATTCAACCCTGATAAATCCAGTTGGAACTGAAATGCAATTGGCAGAGCAGAATGTAGAGCGATTTTATTGCGATAGAGATTTTGATCCAATTTTTGGAGATCTTTATTTTGCTTTTGCAGGAATTTAATCTGTTTTCAAGTGAAATCCTCCATTCTGATATGCGGGAGAAAAATACGTGATTTTTTTCGAATTATTAAATTTTTATTTTTCACACAATGACTTTAAAAAAAGTATTTGCAACGGGCAATGCAATTTTATGAAGTATTCTTAATACTTAAATAAATAGTTATCGTTATATATTTTTTACATCTTTATATATGTCACTTTATTTAACGCAATATTTGTTTTGTTTCTAAAACTATTCTAAAATTTGCTGCATTTGTAAATTACTTACAATTTATCACACGATCTCTCTCAGATGCAGAAATATACATCTTCAAAATAAAATAATTTAAGGAAGTTATAAGTTTATTAGTTATCAACACCTATAAGAAATGAAGGATAACACAACTAAATAATTTAAAAATTATGTGTTCTATGAAAATATGTGAATGTTATTTGATTTCGTGAATAAGCACGAAATACGACACACTTAATTTTGAAAAAAATGTGTTTTTATGAAAAAATGTGTTTTTATGAAAAAAATATGGTGCATTATTTGAAAATGTGTTTTTATGAAAATGTGTGTGATTTGATTTCGTGAATAAGCACGAAATACGACACACTTAATTTTGAAAAAATGTGTTTTTATGAAAAAATGTGAATGTGATTTGATTTCGTGAATAAGCACGAAATACGGCACACTTAATTTTGAAAAAATGTGTTTTTTATGAAAATATGTGAATGTGATTTTTGATTTCGGGAATAAGCACGAAATACGACACACTTAATTTTGAAAAAAATGTGTTTTTATGAAAAAATGTGAATGTGATTTGATTTCGTGAATAAGCACGAAATACGGCGCACTTAATTTTGAAAAAGATGCTTTTTTATGAATTCTGTGTTAAATATCTTGTACCTAGAATAGAAAAATAGCTATATTGCAAATTAAATAAAATAACTCAACACAATAAATAAAAATTATTCGTACATTGTTTACTTAAAAATAGCAAAAATTTAAGGAATAAAAAAAATTCTAAAAATTAAAATGTTTCTATAATGATTATAATAACAAATATATTTAAAACATTCTTTTATTCAAAAATTAACTAGTTTCCAGCATAATTTTCCTAAAGTCTCTTCGACCAAAGAAACTAAGAGGTATATAATATTCAAGAATAACAAATTTCGTGACAGAATAAAGAATTGTGCACATTATTGTTCAGCATAAATAAAATTACAACATTTTTTGCAGAAAATTATTAATTAAAATCTCAACAAAAATGTTAAAATGTGAATTATAACTACAATGGGAGTTTTTAGGTAGACTGCATTAAATTGTTTTTAGCATGGTATATTTTTTTCTATTTTTCATCGTCTCGCACAATTTAAATGTACCATTAGAAACATGTATAGAACAAATTATTTTAATTTGCCCTTCCAGAGGTAATTTTATAAAAAAAATTTTCTCGTTTCTTTATTATCACAAACTATATGCTTAACAGAAGCAAAGTCTTGAACTGTCACTTTTCATGAAGCCTCATTTATAATGAAGATAAGTATATTCTTCATTTCAAAGATGACGTTGAGGAATGATAGTTGAGTAAATAAATCATTCGAATCTTATTGTTTTCCATCGAATTTTAGTTCTTTTTATCTTATATCTTATTTATTATAAATATGCGCAACTGAAAATAACTATATCCATTTCATTTCAAAGTCAAACACTTCGCTAAGAATTTCGTGAAAACTGTGTTGCTGAATTACAATGTAGCCATTTTACTTTTCTTATAATATATATACGATCCAATTTGCAATATTCAAGACTTTTTACTGTTTACTTTTTGAAACATTTCCTAATCTGCCAAGTCTACCACGAATGGACAGATGACAGTTTGAACAATTAATGTTACTTGTTACTATATTCTAAAAAAAAGGTTTTTTTGAACTAATTATGTGTTTATTGATAATTAAAATAAGTAAAAATAATAAAAAAACGAGAACTACCAAAATTGGCAAGACAGACAAATGATAGTATGACATGCTTCTAAATAAAAGAGCGAATGACTCCCGCCATTAGAAGAAACAATTATGTTTTACAAGAGCTAAACATTCGATGTAAATGTAACCAATCAAATGGGTAGAAAATATTTCATAAAATCTTAATCTCAAAATTGCCTGTACAGGTATTTTACAATACCTTAGATTTAGCTGGGATAAATGCTTGGAGAGCATATAAAAATAAAGGGGTAAACAATTTATTTTGAAGCAATAATTTTTATTTCAAATTGGCAAGGAGATTGAGACCGAATATTGAGAAGAGAGGTAACTAAGCAAAGAGTTTTTTTTTTTATCAAAAACAAGAATTAATACTAACAATTAGACTCATCTGGACAGAAAGCGTTTCAAATAAGATGTTTTTAAGTCAATATAACTTGAAAAATCTGTATAAAATGTAAAAAAAATAATAATACAATATTTATATAAAATGTACTCTCGCACAAATGAAAATACTGTAATTTATATAAAATGAGCCGGAAACGCATAAATGCAGAATATAACACAGAAGAAAATATTTTGCACAACAACCAGTAGTCTAAAATCTCAATCTGAAACTAGATAATATGTTTTTTAAGAAGTCCTTTTGACTGATCATGTTATAATGAACGGGTTGCCCCGTTTATTAGGGTTTCAGAGTTAGAATAAAAATCAGCCATAATCTGAGCAATTCTAATTTATTATTCCTTACTAAATATCTACAATCCAGGGTAGGAAATGCACCTTTAATTAAGTTAAAAACAAAAGCTAGGTAGAAGATGTATTTAATAGTTTCTAAGATTCAATCCACTTATGTTTGGTACTCTTTGATTACTTACGGTCTGAGTTACCGTAATTCTTTTCTCAGAAATTTGACCTGAGGTCGATATTATTCAATTATAATTTATTGGCTCAATTGTCAATTAACAAATCTTTAAATATTAAGCATTTCAACGTCAAACCTCTCTCGACTAGCTTCTCATTACTTTGCGCTAATCATTAACTTATATCGTCTAACTCCTAACCTGTCTCTTTTTCTCGAACCTAAAAGTTAATGCCTAAATATAAGCTCAAGTGTCGTCCTTGTCGCTTTCGCATGGTTCAAAATTACGAGGTTCGTACCCCAATAGCTCTCGTACAAATTTATAGCATGACGTTAATTTTGCTTTTACTCTCTCATTTTGACCACTTCTGGTGGGAATATATCTGCATGCAGTGTTGGTAGGTTTAGTGTTAACTCTTTGTTCTTTATCATAAAATAAATATTTTGTACATATATTAACTTGTTATAAATATCATGACCATGTTGTTCCAGACTATAATTTGCTCACATTTCTGCACGAAAGCAAAATACACAATTTACGCTTACAACGAATTAACCAATCTTTATTGAAACGAAACAACGCAAAAAACCAAACAGCTTATATTCGACAATTAATAACTTCTCCTGCGGGGGACATTTAAGAGGCGGAAAAAAATGACGATTTATTTTTATTACCCCAGAGCCCCGAAACCGAGTATGAAACGAGCAATAGAAGTTATCTGTGAACAGCTATCAATTACAACGGGTAACACGCACAGAATTATATCAAACCATAATCGTGCAATTCTGAAGCCGCTTATAAAGTCAGGAGGAAGTTTGTAATCAGTAATAATAAATTATTTACGATCTATTCGAAAGTTACAGACATTTCATAGCCTTTTCAGGGGGTCCTGCTTTTGCGAAAGGTTTATGCTCCTCACAATCTCCTTGTTACTAGTATTAGGCACGGAATGTCGCAATGAAGGACTAGAAGATTTATTGCTTTATCCAAAACGTTACTCCTCGGTTTAGCCATAAATTAAATAGTAATTTCCACACACCGATAGTGTTCTTCTCCACCTAGCGCGGAAAGACTTAATTTCCGGAAGTATAGGGTGGAGCGCTACATATCTCGGCCACTGGTGTTGTAAATGTCATGAACAAAGAACCATGTTCCACACTTTTCATCACTTTCTGAAAAGTTCTGAGGTTATGTTCCAATTATGTAAAAGTGAAATGAATAATTTCAGAATCATTTATTTCCCTGCCAAGTTGTAATCAAATATTTCAACTTTTCGCACGGGTTTTGATACATTAATCCTTTTATGATTTAAGTGAATCACGAGGTGAAACTTCAGAGGATAGTATCTGCATTTTATGGTAGGCCACATGCGTGTTTTGTTTAGGAATTGGATATTTTCAGCTTGAATTTGGTGACAAGTAAGGCTTCACATTTTTATTTTTGGAACACTAGAAATTACTGCACTTCAATGAAAGTCTGACATTTCCAATTACTATTTTTGGGCTTATACGTATAAGTCTATTTTAGTATTAAATACGCATAATTATTATGTAATTATGCTTCCATCACGCAAACCTAACTTTATTTTCAGTTAAACTAAACTCAGGACTGTGAGTTAAAACTGCTAACTGAATAAGGCTGTATTAAATAAAGTTCCACATTCAGGAAAGCTAATGCATTTGTGCATTAATCATTAAACAAATTAAATATGGAGATAATTTCAGATAAATTACAATCTGGTTTCTGTTATTATTAATTTTATGAAGCTATATTCCCAACTTTGTTAATATAATAATACTACATTAAAAGTAGATATACTAGAATAATCTTGAATAATATATAGTAGAATATACTACATTAACTGTGAAATTTTATCACGACAATCATGAAGGAAATAAAATTTATTTTTTGTTTCCGATTAATAATTGTACTCTAAATGGTATGTTTGAAATCATTGCGAATTTTACCAGTAAAATTATTTAAGAAAAAATTAAGTCCATAAATATTAAATGTATGTGTCCAATTAATACAGATAAATGATCGGTAATATTTCTTATAAAATATATATAAAGCATATTTTTGACATTGCTAGAACTATTTAAAACAAATGTTTTATGTTTGTATACACCGATAAATATATTTTGGTATGAAAGGTTTATTTTAGTGTTGCATTAATATTTTTTTATAAATATTAAAATAGTTAATGGCCGCTAAAAAGCAATTTTTATTTTTATCAATTGCTTGATTGATTACTCTTAGAAAAAAAACGCAAAGAGATGGTATTTTATTTTAAAAAAACAGTAATGAAATTTTTTAAATTGTATGAATAAATAAGCACATGCATGTAATTCTGAATAAAAATTTATAATTTTTCTTCAATACTAATTTTAATAATGGTGCAATTATTTCGATACTTAAGCCATTGAAAATTCAGAAGTCTTATATAATCTCAGTTTTTTACTTTTAAAGACTGAAGTTTCTTTGCTCAATATTTTGTATTTAAATCTTGTGCCTATCCTACTGAATTCATGCCATGCCTTGTTTTGTAAACATTTAAATTCTGGATTTTTGTGATCTAAGTGTCTTTGAAAGACTCATTTTCTACCAAAAATATACAAAGTATTCTGTTTCATTTATTAACTAATTCTTTTTATAAATAAATGGGTTTCTAAAATTAAGAGTTTCATATTTTAAATCGTCACTAATCTGTCATTGAGGCCAAATATATCGAACTCTTAAAATGTGCATGGTTTTAACATAAATATTCAAATTGTTTATTTCTTATATTCTCGAGTGAGTGAATTCTTCATGTGAAGCTACACAAAAGGTATTGGCGAATGCCCTCATAATTTTCAACTACGGTGAAGGGATGAGGACAACAGAGCTGGCACCCCTTCTTCGAACTTCCACACTACGCCAGTGGGAGCAGCAGATCTACTGTGCATCAGCCCCTCTAAGCGTCGGGTTTTCAGTGGCACAAGCTCAAACTAATAACAAACTGGCTACGGGTCCATGATCATTACTACTTTGTTACCTGCGGTCACCAATTATTCTCAAAATCAGGAAACAATGTTACTGCATATTTAAGTTCTTTCCTGTCATGCTAATTATTTTTGAAGTGAAGCTTCTTTGCTCACGGAGTGAATGGAAAATTGGCCCAGTTTTGCGTAACAGGGAGAAAGCGAACGGAAGTTATGATTTCCCCCGCGATGCCCCCCCCCCAAATCGTCGCACTGGTGAGGAGATAGCGACCGGGAGGAAAAAAGAGCGGGGGACACCCTGTGACTTGCGTCATAAACATGAAAAAGTTGGATGACTTCCCGCCTTTCCAATTGGTCGACTCCACCCCTTTTCTCACCAGACCAGGGAACAGCTGTCAACGGTTATATGTGTTGCAATGTTTGCGTTACGGTGCAGACAAAATAGCTCTTGCAGCAGAAGCATAACTTTTTTAAATATTTCCTTAGATTGTTGGCCACATAATGATGTTTCCGACAGCTAATTTTTTTTTTTAATTTTCATTTGCGTTGAATTATTATTTATTCTAATGAGAATGCCTAAATCAAATACACAAAGAGGAAAAGAGTTTCGTGAAAGAAGAAGAAAAGAAAAACTAGCAGAAAGTCCATCGCAAATGTGATAAAAAAAACAGAAAAATAGTGCAAATTCATCAAGCCCTACTGCCAAATCTCGATCAGAGTACATGAGAGAATATCGAGCACAGAAAAAAACATTGCACAATATTCTCTTAATGCCGATTTTAATGACTGATGATGGGAATGATATTGAGACTCATCTAACCAGAGGTTTCTGCAATCATTGGATCCGATGATGATAAAAAGCCAATTTTCTTAACTGGAGACTTTAATGTTAATTTTGCTTCAGAATACCACTCATTGAATTTTTGAAACGAACACAGAATTTGACAATGAACACTGATGCTAGAGAAGGAACAACAAGACACGGAACCACGATTGATGCACTTTTCTCACGTTTTCTTGATCGAATACAATCGAGGATTTTCATATCCTACTTCAGTTACCACAAACCCATTGTTTCTTTCTTGGAAAATGATGATGTAGAAAATTGAATAAAAATATTATTTTCATACAATAAATGAATTTTGAATTTTATTTGAATTTAATAAGTTCCCCCAGCAGTTTAATATATTTAGATGTATTTCTGCACTTACGAACAACGTCGCCAAAAAAGTTTCACTTCTATCGCGTGGCATTCCACGCACCATTTTTTTAAAAGTGTTTATTGAATTTATTTCAGATCAGTATAGCCCCCAAATAAAATAAATCGTATCTGAAAGTGCATTAATTCTAAAACCTATTTTTTTCCAATCTTTCCAATCTAAATTCAGGTTACGTTTACTATACTTCCAGAATCTTAACATTAATTCTGTTCACATCATATAATTAAAATGCCTTTTACAAAATATCTGAAACTGAAGGCTAAATTTGGAAGTTAAAATTACCATGGATGTCCAGTTTGATCCATTGATGAACGGGTTGAGATGAAGCATTGCTGCGAACTCGACATTCCACTTTTCCACCAAGGTCCCATCGAGAAAGAACAAAACGGGCCGTGGAGGTAACGAAATACGTCCCATTCCCTTCCGGTAACACTGTGGTCTTGACCGGAAGTGGTTTCGTTCCATTCCACCACGTCACTTCCGGGGCTGGACGCCCGCCAGATGATTTACACTCCAGGACGAAGGTAGAACCTTCTGCATAGGGTCCAACAGTGCTACCGTTCCGGACTTTCTTTCCTTCAACCTCCATTTCGGGAGTGGAAGGCGTGACTGAAAATAAAAATAAAGTTGGAAAGACTTTATCAGAATGTTTGGTATTGATTTGTTACATGAGTAAAAGTTTCATTTAAATAGCTGGTTAACACGAGATAATTCAATTGGTTTATTTTTCCAGTAAAATAAGATGTTACGCGGCAACAGCAAGAAAGTATCGTATTCATTTATGAATAAAGTTTTAGTGAACACATTTACGGTTGTTTTAATTTACTTCCAAAGTCCTTTCATTCTTGTCATTGAAATTTACCAATGTTGTTCGGTAAAATATTATCTATTGTCAATTACTTAATATTACTTTTTTAAATATCTATCAAAATTTAAAGCATATGTTTTAAGCATATGATAAAATTCAATTTTTTCCCTTACTAAAGTTCTTGAGTGTCGTAATATAAAAATCAAAGCATAATAAAGACAAGATAAATGAGTTTAATACGCTTCACTTTTTAAATATATTATTTATTGTTACAGAAATTGTTTCTTATTTTCGATAGTCCAAAACAATATTATTAAACCAAATATTTTTTTAAAAATATGACAATAACTGCAATCCTCAACTACATATAATTTAACCAAAGATAATTTCTATGAAGTTATACATTGGTTATTTCGCTTATAAAATTGTTAAGGTGTCAACAACAAATATAAACTATTTTAAAGATAAGAAGTTTAAACTATGGAATTAAAAAGAAAAAAACATGGGGGTTAGTTAAAAAATAACTTATAAAATTAAAACTCAAGTAATATAAATAGCATTTTGTTGTTGCATATTTAAATAAAAAGTAATACTAATATTAATACTGCTTTTCCTTTAATGCTGAAAAATACGGGTGTAGTTCGGCTAACTTTATCAGATAATGCAAGCTTTAACTTTAATAAAAAATCATATGGCAAAATATACATAACCACTAATTAACTATATCCCTTAAGAGTTTTTAAAAATATCCTATAATTATATTATATTTCCTCTCAAGCGAAGCAAATTTTAAATTTCCGGCTACAAAATACAATCCAGGAATAAAGAAGCATATTTAATACAAAGATAAAACGCGCAGTATATTAAAGTATAACTTTTAAAAGATGAGGAAGATAGAATATGAAATTAATTAAAGTTTAAGTTTTTATTGGAAATAATGCAGCCATTTTTTATTGTTTTTTAAAGAATTACATGAAGTCATCCAAAATGCAGTTTTTAAAATTATTATGCTGTTTTAAAAGTTCTTAATTTAAATATCTTTTATTTGTTTGATATTTTTATGTAGCATATGTTTACATTTGTTCGAATTCATTAATAAATATAAATCATTGGAATAAATATATTTAGATTTAATACATTTGATATTTAAATATTATAAATAACTCATAATGATATTAACTATTTATAATATAAAATGAGACACATAAAATATTTTTCAGCAATTATTTTGAAATACAAAAGTATGATGTACTGTAATTAATTTTTGAGATATAAAAATAGTTAAGTGCATGGAAAAGATGCACAACTTCGAAATAATATCAAAAACCAATGAATAGTATCGATTTTCCAAGATCTATGATTTAATGATTTCTTAAAGGAATAACCTCTGGGAATATTATCATTTAATAGAAAACAATTCTCGATTTTCAATCTACAATATTATTTTCCTTGGAAACATTTTTCATTTACTTTATTTCATTTTTCTGTAGTAATTAAAAATACGAATTTTTTGAAAATGCTTAAAAATACTCATAGGATACCATAGTATATACAGATCTTCAAGGGAAAATATCCACAAAAGTATAATATTTCATTAACAATCTTAAATTTAATTGTGTTCTTTTTATATGTGACAAAAGGGATGTTTAATAACAGCTTTGTCAAATGAACAATATTCTTACTTACCAAATGAAACATATGTATAAGTTTAGTATAAACACACACACACACACATATATATATATATATATATATATATATATATATATATATATACGTTAAAGAAAGAAAAAAAATAGCAAATAAAGAAAAATAATAGCATTTAAGATTTCATTAATATTTATTTCTAGTTTAAGAAGCATACGAAAAATTTGTCCATGAATTAAAATCTAATCCATGACTAAAATTCAATTTTTATCTCATTTTCTTATTCCCTTTTTATCTCATAGTTTTATCATTCCTTCTATTTGTTATCTTCATAAAAAGTGTTCAAACAGACAAATTTCCTCTATTTAATTCGCGTAATTAATATTTTTTCTGAAAGAAGGATTCTATGAAATTATATTGTCAAAACAATAATTTTGTACTCCTTGTGTGTATTGGACATGTTCAAAACTTCTTAAAGGACATTTTAGTAAATATAAATATTTGTATGTGCAGTATTTGGGACATTTTGATCTTATATACATAAATAGTGAAAAATTGTGTTGAAACAGAAAACAAGGATACCAGAAAAGAAAATCTTTTAGTATATTATGAAGCAATTTTAATCTAATAAAGGATTTAGTATTATATGAATTAAAATTATATTTAAATGGAAATTTCTAGCATCCTATAATCTAACACAGAAGTATAAATATACCCCAATATATTTATAAAACGAATTTAAATGTAAATTTCTTATTAAATTCAATCCAACATTCATCCTTCTTCAATTCTCAATAAGATACTTCTCAACTATCTTCTAACAGGGCCAACATCAAATGAATTTCATGTTCTTAAGGTTTATATGATCATTATCTTTAAATTAAAATTTTAAGGAGGAATTAATTCCCCTGAATATCACAAGTTAAACATTTAAGCATAAAAATTTGGGGAGCAGTTTTCTTATCAACTATGCTTATGAACCAAATGCTTATCTTAAATTATTCTCAAGAGCATGAAATACTGCTTTTCTCATTTAGTTTTATTACTTGCTTACGAAGCATATCGAATCCCTTTTTATCCAATTCAAATATTGCTCAAAAATGAAAGTATAAAAAAGGATGATCAGCATTAACTTTACAAACCACAAATTGACTCCATTCTTTAGCTTCAGCCACACTATAATCTTTGCCACTTAATAAAAGAAAAAGAAACTTGAGTACTTATAGGGCTACAAAAACTGCGCGCTTCATAAATTTTCATTAAAGGTTCTAACTCATTAAAATTTATTATCTTTTCAAAGATATATAATTTAGGATAGTTTATACTTTTCCTGTGAAAAGAGTCCACTTTTTTAACGTTCGATGGATGCAAGTCCATAAATATAGATTACCAGAAAATTTAAAATCCTTGCGGGATAGAGGAGTCTTATGGTTTTTGAAAAAAAAAAATAAAAGTAAGAAAATAATAAATAAATAAATAAAGTGTGGGCAAAAATAAAATAAAATTACGAATGTACCGATTTTTTTATCAAAGATGTTTAGTGCTTTTCTTATTGGCCTATAAAAAGCTCTCAAAGTTGATCGTAAAAACTGACAAACGGTCTCTTTCCATTAGTTTTACAGCGTTCTGCGTGAAAAACACGTTATGCAAGAATGCTTTCGATAAAAAACTGGAGTAACTCTCACTAAATCGAAGCCTTGTATCTAAAGAAAACACAAATGTATAGCTCTTCGCTGCAAAATAAGGAATCCTAAGGTAAAATGTTATTGAATTTTAACTCGAATTTTAAGTTGCGTGCCTTCTGAGCAGTGCTTTTCTATGCATGCGTTTTATTTTTAGTGCGTCAAAGTTTTATTTTTTTCCCAACAAATTGTATTTTAAGTTGAATTTTCAAAGAAAAAACATTACTTTTATTTCGATCGTTCCACTTTGGATTCAAATTTGATAGAAAAACTCTTTCAGTGTTTGTATTTCCCCCCCACTCCCCTTTTCAGAAAAACCCCTTCTGCTTCCTCCTTTCGATTTTTAGTCAAGAATTTGGTTTCGTTTAAATCATTATCTTAATATATATTTTATATGCATGGGAGATAAAATGGTTTCTTAAAACTTCGAAGGAAAAAAAAATTCGAAAAAAAAAATAGATTAGTTATTTCAAGTTGAGATAAACGTTGCTTTTTTCCTACGAGACATAGACGAGCTCATTTTTCGAAAATTGTTTGTTTCTGACTGCATTCTTATTTTTGTAATGCCTATTGTTGATATGCAACGTTAAAAGTTCAGAAAATTACATTGTTAAGACAATGTAATTTTTAAACCACACAATCTTAACATTTCTACTGTAAAAGGTGAAACACATTTTTGTTATATAGAAATGAGATTGTTTTAAAAGTATCGCCATGCAAATATGCAAATCATCATGCAAATATGCAAAATCCTTTACATATTCTAAGGAGCAAAAAGCATATTAAACTGTAGAAATGTCCCGATAACTTGGTCTAATGTGAACCAAAGGAATTTGGGAGAATTCCGGATTATCGAGAATGGTGTTAAAATAATAAGTACCCCTTAGAAAATATTGCGCTGCACTTGTCTGTATTATTTGCTTAAGAATACAAAATAAAATAAACTTCCCAAATATCCTTAAATAAAGAAAAAATACATACTTTATGGAGGCATACAGCCAATGGTGCACACAAGAGGGTGCTCCCGGGTCCGTACTCTCCACCCCCAAAACCCTTGATTTTTTTTACATTGATTATAATTCTACGCATATAGTACGTAAAATTTAACTAAGTATTTCTTATAATAATTAATTTTGTTAAATAATGATAATTATTTATTCAAAAATGAATTTTTTACTGTTTTTGTTCCCTAAAATCGAGAAAATCAAAGAATGTGTTGAGCGGCGCATTGGAGCATGATACGAGAATGGGGGACTTTCAACCATAGCACCTTCCCCCCTTACCCTTCGAAAAATTCTTGTGCGCGCTACTTCATAGAGCATATACTGCATGAAAATAAAATTAATGAATATTCATAGTATATATAATTTCACTGATCAGAAACACAGTAGAAAAATACTTTATAAAAGCACAAAGCTGTCTATAATGGCAATGAAGTAGCCAACTTTGTAAAAACAGGCTACTTTTTTTTTTATAGAAATGCATAATGTTTTGTTATCTGTTGTCTTCCGTACTCTGCATTTTATTGCTTCGTCACAATGATGACAAAGAAATCGTATGCATATTACCGACGCATCTTGTTCAAAATCCTGAAGGGTGGTTTGTGAACAGCCTTTAGTCCATCACCACGTGTTTTTTTTTTAAGTTTGTATGGTATGGAACATTAACGTCTTCATCAAATTTTTCGACATTTTTTCATTAACTGTGGCAGCTGCAATAATTTCTGCATCGGACGTAATGTCTTGCTCAGTATTGTTATGGAGCTACTGTTCGACGTCATTTTTCGACTTAAAAAGGTGAGACCGAGTTATCCAGGATATGAGAACAAAGGAACAGTAAGTCCATTATCGACGCATTTTGTTCAAAACGCTGAAGGGTGGTTTAAACAGCCTTTAGTCCATCACCATGTGATTTTTTTGGAGTTTGCATGGTGTACTCAACATTAACGTCTTCATCATTTTTCGGCATTTTTTCATTAACTAAAACAGCAGCAATGATTTCTGCTTTGGGCATAATGTTTTGCTTAGCATCGTTATGGAACCGCTGTTCGACTTCATTTTTCGACCTAAAAAGGTGTGACCGAGTTATCCAGACAGCCGGGTTATATCGATTGCCGAGTTTTCAGGACTCCACAATATTTCGTTCAATGTAAACTTATAAGAAGTGAAAGCCCTCCTCAAGCAACACGCGATTATGTGCAATCCATTAAAAATAATAAACTGTTCCCCCACCCAAAGGTTTTATTTGGCAGATTTGTTAAAACATAATAGATTGATATTGAGTTTTATAAAAGTGCTATAAAAATATAAAAAAATTGCCACAACAACTTAAAAAAGTATTGTTGAGAATTTTGTATAAAATAGGGTAAATAATTTGTATTTGGATGTGTAATGCATTTATATTACGCTATGTTATATTTATTTTATGTTAAAATTGCAATATCCACAAGCAACGCCGTCCCTTACGTTATAATGACAATTCAATGGAAACTTGGCGAAATCTTGGTGATAGAGCCAACTTGGCATTATTTTTGGCGACCAAGTTGGTGACTTTTCTGACCATTTTGGCGACATTGGCGACTATTTTTGGCGAGATCTAGACCCTCTGGATTTTTCTAGAAATTAGTGAAATTCACTAATTTCATGATCTATGACGCAAGCGGATTTTTCTCGAAGTATCCCCCGGGCCTATAAATAGAGAGATGCTCTCCGAAACGAGTCAGTATTATTTCGACTAGTGATTAGTAATCTTGCCTTGACCGTGATTACCAATTAGCTCGGCTATTCTTGTGAATAATCTTTTACTTACGTGTATTTTAGACTCTGATGATTGTGTCTGAGTGCTGTTGAAGGTGTGAAGACCTTCTGAGATTTATTCTGTGAATATTTCTTTCTGAATCATGTATTTAGAGGATTGTTTTTATGACCATAAATTCTCATCGCTCTAAAAGAAGTGTCTTGTTCTTTGTGACTGATTTGCATTAAACCCTCGAACCCAGATTCACGTGACAGTACACATTTTTTATTCTGTGTCGCAAGTATTTAAATACTAAAAATAATTTTTTAAAAATATATTTCGTACATTTTAAAATAAATTATGATTTAAAGAAACATAAAGTAAATGATGATAAATAACATAATAGATCCAGTAAAGCCATTAAGAATAAGTAATTGAATGAATAAGGCCCAGTGGTCGAGTGGTAACGTGTCGCGCTTCCACACCACAAGTTCGGGGTTCTATCCTCGAGCTGGGCAAGGTCGACTCAGCCTTTCATCCCTTCAGTGGGTCGATAAATGAGAACCAAGCTTACTTGGGGACTAAACACTGGGGGTTTCGCTTCAGGCTGACCACCTGATCGGAACATCTGCTCATGCACCCCAGCGCCCAATGGTCACGTATACTGAGATGGGCACAGTAGGCCTTGGCCCTCATGGGCTGTTGCGCCACTGAGTTTAGTTTAGAATTGAATGAATATAAACGTTAATTTGTGTACACTGCTATTAAAATTGGCATTTCTATTGCAACTACATTTATACAATTGGACATAAAATGAAATCTTGCCTAAAAGTTCTAAATACGTACACAAAAATTGCGTGCAATTATTTTTTTATAAATTATACGTAAAAATACTTATATTTGCTTTAAATATAAAAACCTCTCACACATATATATTTTCAAAAAAAAATTCTCTTAAAGAGAAAAGGGGGAAACGTCAGAAAACAAGATGCAAGAAACAACTTACATTATAAAATTGAACAGCAGTACTAACTAAATTGTTTAGATAATAGTTTCACAACTTTGAAACAAAATCTCTCCTTCTTCTATCTAAATTTTATATTTAGCAAATCATAAAAAAGATAAAAATATTCCATGCACCTATTCACACATTCTATCTTTTAATCCGTTAAAGCATGTTAACAATGTCAAGATGACATAAAATGTCTCCCATTTATTTAAAAGTCCTTTGAAAATATCCGTGCATAAAATGTCACTTTTGGAATGATATTCTCCGCAATTTTTTTTAAAAAAATTAATAGAAAACAGAACCGAGAGAAATTTTGTTATATTCTTTATCACTGAAGATTCTGAACAAAAGAATCAAAAAGAAAAAAAAAGCATTCTAAAATAAGCTTTTTATAAAATATATATTTTTAATTTTCTGTATCGTCAGTACTTTTATATTTATTTTAATCACAACATAATTCTATTTATTTGATAATTTGTCTAAATCAACGGTTTGTTTTAAATGGTTCCTCAATTGAAAGCAATTATTTTTCCTTCTTAAATATTTCAAATACTCTATTTTGTTTTCATATTTTATTTTTCCTCAAAGTATAGTTTTTGAATTTTTGAAACTAGTTCACTTAAGACAGACTTCTCATTTCATTTACAAAAAATGATCCATTTCTAAAAATAAACGATAAAATTGTCCGAAAATTTGATCTATAAATCATCCACAATATCAATCAAAAAATCATTAGATGTGCTTTTGGAAAATAAAGTGCCTTTTATTTTTGCAATATATAATACATTTTATTAAAGAAAAAATTTAAATTGCAGTTCACCCTAGATATTATTTCCAACTGTGCATGAACATTTAAAAAGCATTTAGACAATGAAAGATAAAACGGTGCCTTTTATGAATACATTGCATGCATCTCTATAAATAATATCTAAAAAAAATAAGAAAAAAAGTAGCATATAAAAGTTTAAATATTATCATTCAACAACATTTGTATGTATCATTTATCACTAATATTCAAATTATAAATATTGTAATCATTCAGTTCCCTTTTGCATTATTGAAATATCAACGCGTTTCAGCTTCTACAAAACAAATAATTAAATCTATATATATAAATATATGTCAGAATAGTGAATCATGATATTTTTTGAAATATTTTAAAGATTTTCTGGGGAAAAATCTAAAAAGACCTATTATGAAGTTTTAAAGTATAAATTTATGTTACTATTTACAAAAGTTCTTCTGTAATATCAATGCAGATTGGTTCCAATTCTTTACAAAATTTAATATCTAAATTTTATTTAAAAAAAACTAGATACCGTATTCCTCATCCAAAATACCTTATATGATGCATGAATCAGTTAACAATGTTGAGGGGGGAATTATATTAGCACTTTTCTGAATGCAAAGTACACATTTATAACAGAAAAGTGTTTGCAATTTACAATGTTTTAACCTGGTTTTTTTTAAGTTTTTTTCCGTATGGTGTATGACTTCGCGTTTCAGAAGCGTGATTTTGAAAAAGCGTGTTAATAAACAGATTTGTTTTAATGTTAGGGACAGTTGAATTAGAATATATATATATATATATATATATATATATATTAATAATATTACTACTAGAAAAAATATTTTAAATTCAATTTTTTGGCAAAAAAAAAAAAAAAATGAAAAAAGAATGATATACTTTCAAAACGATATCCTTTTAAGAAAAAAGGCTTTTATAATAATAATGTTTTATCCATACATATCTAAGAATTCAACACAGAACCTGAACTGGGCATTTTCAAAAATTCACATTATTTCCAAAATGTTGATCAATTGTAATAATAACCGGTGTTTTTTTAGTGACATATCTCGACTCTGATATATTAAAGTATCAATAAATCCACTTCTAAATTATGTATTTCAAAATTCCAAGTTCAGGCTATATATATAAACACACACACACACACACACAAAACATTAGAGCCCACAAGAATTTTTCAAGGATCGGGGGCTGCTAAACATATTATTTTGATTTTATCGATTGGCGGGAACAAAAACAGTAAAGAATAAATTTTGAAAAAATATGAAATAATTATTAAAAAAACTTAAGAAGAATTTATCTAAACACTTTTCTTTTATTCAAAAATAAATTAAAAAAAAGTCGATGACAAAATATTTTTACAAAACATTTTCAAAATTTGGGGTGGGGCTTAGAATTAATGGCGGCTTAGTTTTGAGTAAATACGGTAATTATTTTGAAGAAATAATTTCTAAAAAAAGACATATATATAGCTACAATCAAGAAACAAACACTTTCACCCCGTTACCAATTACGCAATACCATCAACAACACTTTCGAATATCCTAAGTAAACTGACTTCGTTTTCCTTCAAGATCTAATATCCAGCGTTTCATTAAAGGTAAAGGTAAATCCCGTATCCCCCATCCGTATTATCTTTTAAGGCGCGCGAGCCTACCAACAACATCGAGGCGACGTGGAAAACTGTCCGAAATGAGACGTCTTTCCCATTATTCCAGCACCCTGATCCCCAAGAGAGCTTTTTTGAGAGAAAGGTGCGATGCTATCAATCTTTCGAATGGCTGCGTGCACCATTTGGGGGAGTGAGACACTTGAAATCCGCCATGTTTTTTGCTCATTCGACGCTTACCTGGCGATTTTGGGTGATCCATCTTCTCCTAGACAAGGGAACCTGCGATGTTGTTGTTCCCCTGTGATGGATGTCGCACAAATGTAGATAAATATTTCAGTTTACTTGGATGAGCTGAAGGGAAGTTTTTGTAACGTAGCCTTCCGTGAAATCGCTTCCAAAAGGTGATGTAAGTCTGAAGTGCACGGAATGATTGAGCTAGGGCAGTGAACAGAATATAAATCGCGTGCGAGACATGCCTTTTTTTATTACGTTGGGTTCATTAATGAGACTCAGAGCTATTATTCTTGGAGTAATACGGGGAGGATGTTTGGATTTGATGGTATAGATAGAAAGTAATCTCGGATCATCAGAAATATCGAAGTTGTAACAATGTGGAATTTTACGCTTAGTATCTTTTCATAAACGCTACCATGTTTTCTTTCTTCGTACAGTCCGTAATACAACAAAACCAAAAATAACTTTTCTCCTTTTAAATTCAGATTTATGAAAAGTTAATGTATACATACAGTCAGTAGCGCACACAAAAAAAATTTCAAAGGGGTGGGGGTCCATGGTCGAAAGTCCTCCAACTCATAACATACCTAAAGACAACGACAACACCAATTGATTCTTTTGATTTTGTCGATTTTGTTAACAAAAAACAATGAAAAAATAATTATTGAATTAATAATTAGCATTAATTAAAAAATAAATTGTTAATTTCAAGAACGAAATTAAATTTTACGTTATATATATAGGATTATAATCAATCGAAAAAAAACTCAAGGGCTTTAAACGACTGAATATAGTAGATTTTGTTTTTGTGCGGTCCTATTTCATGCGATTTTGTTTTTGTACGATTTTTTATGTGCAATCATTTTTTATGCGGCATATCGGTATATGAATTTCAATGGTTTTGACACCACTGCTATAATTTCTATCAATTTACATATATGCACTTCAAGACGCTCTGCGCATTGATTACAAACATACTCTCGGCGATGAACATTCAATTGCTTTATCTCACCGTACTAGCAATACGCAATTGAATAAAAGCGAAACTTTCAATGACAGTAATATTATCAATAATTCGATAGATTATGAAGACAAAAAGAAGAATCGTATTCTTTGAGAGCAGATAAAATATATGCGGGGATCCAGCTTTTCAACAATATGGAAAATCATTTTCTTAAAATAAATACGGAAATGAATTTGAAATTCCAAAAATATCGATCATGTATATCTGGTTATCGTGTCGTTCACAAGCATCTGACCAACAAACTGTCGTCTCAAAAGTTTATCACATACTTTATGGTGCTAAAAAATAAATGTATTTAAATTGTATCTTCAAGTGACGAAAGCGATTTTGAACCAATTCATCACAAGAAGATGCTAACTTTGGATTATGAATGTACACTTTGAAAATTTGTCCATGTAACAATCAGAAATTAAATATTTAAAAAAAATTTTTCATGTGAAATTATTTATCTATTTTTCTTGGAAGTACTTCTTTGTAAATTTCGTAAATAATTGACAATTGTTTTAAAGTGCGTAATCTTTTATGTGCAATCCCTCCCCGCCGCTTAAAAAAAACCATAGTGCGTCGACAAAGTTGTTAGTTAAATATTAAGTATTTATGAAATTTTTGCTCATTTTTTGTGTGTTTTTTATGCGGTCCCTATCTACCGCACAAAAACAGGTTTTACTGTAAGTTTATACAGATAAATATTGAAATTTAAGAATTAACATTTCATTAAATGTTTTGTATTCGTGTATGTTTCGTCACGTACAACCTATGGTAAAATCTGGCATATAACGCTCATCTATACTTTGAAGTTGCAATTTTTTAAGTTTTAGCTATATTCGTCGTATAACGCTTTCCTTTTTTTTACGAAGACATTTTAGATGTACTTCTCCAATGCTCTTACGTTTTAAAGTCACTTATTCTAGGTGTTACTTCAAGCTTCAGAAAAAAAAATTGTATACTTCTAGAACTGCAACACTTTAAGTTCATAAGGTATGTCATTTCTTTTTAATAACCTGTCTTTCGATATATGTAGAAGTCTAATTTTCTTTCTGTTCTCATCATTTTTATTTAATTTTTATTTTTTAAAGCTCTCATTTTTACACCCAGCATGTAACACGCCCGATTAAATTTCGATCTTAATTTTTGTGTGAAATGTGTACGGTAATTAATGGAAATTTAATTTAACCAGTTTTGAATCCAGAGGAAAAAATTCAATGTGTTATATATTTCGATGTAAAAGCCGATCATTTTTTTAAAAACATTTTTAAACACAAAGAAAGGGGATCGGTTTATATGCGGATCAACTAATCTGGAAAAAAGCATACTTTAAGAAAAACGGGGTTTTTTTCTTTTCCCTTTTTTTTAGCCGAGCCCTAGCTTTTTTGATCTTTTAAATTATTATGTGCTTTAAATGAAGCTGTTATTCTAATAAAAGGGAAAATTCACAAAAATAATTATAAACCATTATGAGAATTTGAGTTTCCGAATTGTTTGGAAGTTTTTCATCAAATCATTGGAGTACATCGCAATGGACGTGCTGTCACGTTCATCGTTGTTAGAGGGTTAGAAAAAAGATCAGCCATTATCAAAACAATTCTTATTTTCTTATCCTTTCACTTAATTCTAGCAACCCAGGGTAAAAAATGCACCTTTTATTAAGTATAGGAGCCAAAAAAAAATGGCAGCAAAGATTTTTAATATGTTATTATATATAATTCAAATCACTTTCTCTTAGAACGTTTTAGTAATATACGGTCTGAATTATCGTAATTCCATTCTTAGCTATTCGACTTCTAGTCGATATTAATCACATCCAATTTATTGACTAAATCGTCAATTAACAATCATTAACTATTCAACAATAAATCGTCGAGCAACTCTCGACCAGCTCATAGCTATTTCCCGCTTATCACTAACTACTAACTTATAACTCTTAACCACTAACTCATTGTACCTAAAAGTTAATGCTTAAATATCATCCTTCATTTACATAAACCGTGTCTTCTTCTTCGGAAGAAAGTTTTCAATAGAACAATATTTAATAGAAATAGCTTTCCACAGGAGGATTTGTCGGAGGCTCGTGGATAGACCCGATACAATATGAATTCCTATGATTGCAGCGCAGCAAGTTTTGCCTCCAGGGTATGATATAGATGTCGACGATCACGTGCCACATACGATTATTTATCCGTTCGTTTTTTAAACAAAAAAATTAAGCATAATGTATGGATGGCATAAATATTGCACAATGAATGCAAAAATGTGAGTTAGGTTTACCATAAATGTAACTATTGTCGCGTTTGTATGTTATTTTACTGTCATTCGATTGGAAAATATTCAATTACTTTCACTCACTTAGCAACATTTTCGCTCTCATGGCTTTCGCTATTCCCAATTCGGATTATATACCGGCTTCGAATTCTCGGCTTATTCACAGATAGGCTTATTATACGGTATATTTTAATTTTGTTCAGTAAAATAAACAATCTAAAATGTTTTTTGGATTTAAAAGAAGTATCAAATAAAAGCCCTTGTATGTAGTTTTGTCTCATACTCCCATTATAATTTTAATGACTTTAAAAGACAAAACATATGCGTATCTTTTCCAAAGGTTATCTTCCAAGTTTTACTAGTTAGAAATATATTTATTACAGTTTTAATTACTAGTTCTAGCAATTAATTTCAAAAATCTCGAAAATAAATATAAATGACTTTCTTAATGAATTTCTAGCAAAAAAAGTTCAGTCTTTCACGCTCTCTCTCTTCTTTGAATAGAAAATTAGTTTAGAAAGATTCTTAAGAAGTGTTAATAGTTAATTTTAAGTCTGTCAGTTATGCGTATAAAAATGTTTAATATTATAATAAAGTTCAGAATGAAGGATCATTAACATACTTTGTGGCAGTAAATTCTTCAAAAAAAAGTCAAATTACAGCACATTTAAAGAACATGAGTTTTTTCTCCATTTAATAACTCATAGTACGTGAATTTCATGGATTCTAAAGTTCCATATTCAATTAAATATTTAATATTTCCATGCGTATCATCATTTAAAGGAGAATAATTCTTAAATATTTATACCAAAAGCCCCTTCATTTTAATTGAAAGGACTGAAAAACACATAATTAATCAAAAATCTTTAACTTGCTTTTACATTGACTAAAATCCTTAATTTATTCTCATTTTTTAATTCTTAGAAATGTGATACAAGAAGAAAAATCGATTAAAATCGACTTTAAAATGCAGGAACACATCTAACGTATGCTTACTTGAAGTTTGCGAGAACACAAAGTGTCAATATTTTGAAAAACATTTTGGAATTTGGTTTCTTTCTCGAAATAAATTCTGAGTTAAAAAGAAATTATTTAATATTTTTATTCAAAAAGTAATTTATTCGAGGCCATTCTTCGTGTTTAACCATTTCAATTAAAAGGAAAAGAAAGTATAATATTTTTTGTTATGCAATTCATTCTACGCATGCAATTAGAAAATGTAACATAAAATGCAGAAATAAACCAAAAGTGGTCCTTTGGGGAAGTAAAATTCGATAAGCATTTCATTTTAAGCTGAAATTAAAGGAAACGTATTTATTCATGAATTTTTGAAGTGGTTTCGAGATTTTTTGGCTTTGTAGGAATTCAAGTGCAGTAAAGATTGTAGCTGTTCATTAGTATCATAAAGAAATTAGTCTGAAGTATCTCTTCAAAAATATTACTTTTGCAAAGTATAAACGAAAGCTAACAGTAACAACATCAATTATCAAATGGCGAAGAAATGTTAATACAGTATTAAACAAGAGGTTAGTTTTCAAATATTGAATATTGATATTAGTACGCAAAATTTACGAATAAGACGAATTTTCTAATGTAATATGGAGCAAAAATATTCTAAATTAAACAAGTAACATCATAAGATCCCTAAGATGTAAGAATATGGGGAAAGTAAACGAAATTTTCCAGAAAAGGAAACCAAAGAATAAAAAATATCGAAATTTCATGTGACAGGTAGCAGGCAAGAAAGTCCCCGCTTTTTGTAAGAGATATAATTTCTGTAGCACCAATCGTTCCTCCAGAATCGTTGCTTGCGGCCGGTGCCGTATCCCACATATGTTCGATGGTGACCTTGCCGTCCAATACCTGCGTTAATTTATCTTCACTTTGCAATGGCTACTGTACAATAAGGAGTAGAAATGTTGTCCATAAAAAGGAACTGAGGAACTAAATGATCAGACGACATGATCAGCTTAAAATATTTTATTTATCGCTATTTCAACTCAGACACAACCCTCTAAATATGATAACTTTGATCAGTCAGAGCATGAGGGCGAGATGAGATGGCGTGGGGAGAATATAACCAATCATGCAGATCTAACCTTAAAATAACTTTATACATAGTTTTTTATTTTAATGACCGCTATAATAATTCAATTCTCTAGCTTGATTAAAGATCACAGTACCTGACCTCTTGCAATCTTCTATTCTTTTTGCGTGGACTTAAACACTTCTCCAATAGTTGAGCTAATCACTCCCTTAATGTTCCAACTTCTCGCTTTGCACACTGTTTACGTATACGTTTCACAGCCGATTTACTTACCTTCTCATCTATTCACTTCACATCCAATCTATTGTCACTTCACTAATTCTCAAGAATTAGTAAAGGAATACGGTATCTAGTTTCTCAGTACAGAATATATATATTAGACTTAATTTGCATAATCACGCTTTCTGTCTTCGGAGAAAGTTGGCTGAAAAAAGGGTGGCCCAAAAGGAATTCCCGTCATAACTTTTTAAATTCGGTTTTGTTTACCTGTTTCATTAATATGTATGTATCAAGGTTTTGAACGGTCCTGAACCGAAAACTGAAAAAAACTGCATTTTGGTTAGAACAAAAATTGGAAATGAACCGAAAAAAATATGGGTTTATTTAGGTTCGATATATCTTAAGTCATTTTGTTACTGTAACCAACTTATCTCTTTCTCAGTATTGTCTAACTTAACATATAATTAGTATCATTACCTGCACATTGCTTCCTGATTTCCTGTTTTGATGTTCATTAATATTTTTCTGCTTCAGTTTCTCCTGAAACTACTTGTATAAGGCAGATATAATACTATTAGAAGAATGAACTAGAACTATAGATGATTTAAGATAAGAATATACATAAAATAAAATTATTTATTGATTAAATTATTAATTAAATTAATTACATTATTAATTATTTATTAATTATTAAAATTAATTATTAATTGAAAGTATTTCGGTTTGAAGCTCTGGCATGTATGTTTCAATGACTTCTTGTAGGAATGGCCGATTGTACGTTTTAAATATTAGGACCCCGCCTAGTGCAACGTGGTGACGCTATCAGACATGCTCATTTAGTGGACCAATTAAGGCTTCACGTTATGAAGCTTGATCCAAATACATATATGTATATATATATATATGCTTGCATAAATAAAAAATATCTACAGGAAAATATAGAAAGTTAAAAACGGTATTTATGGATTAATTGATTTTATAAAAAATAATAATCAATTATTTATGTTATAACAAGTTTTTATCCTTATGGGAATAGAAAAATGTTTTACTTTTGTGACTTTTTACGTCAAATGACAAATAAATAATGATTTAATTTTTCTATAATATTTCTCTATAATACACAAAATTGTTAAATTTATACAAAAAATATAATACTTTCATAAAAGTAGCATTTATAGGTACATCAACCTATGCGGCCTCTTTTATTACTACTTAATTTATGTAAGGCATTGTGGTAAACCCGACCATGGGTCCCGTACGGAATATGGCAACCCCTTAGAATAGTTTTGAGAATCTGGCCTGGCGGACGCAGAGCGATGTAAACACACGAAACCGATTTGTGGTGAGCACCGCAATAAATTAATGTAGTATGAGAAATGTTGCCTCTTTTCACCATAGCATCTAATGGTAAAAAGGGTCTGCTATATATTGTCTACTAATAAGGATCGCAAAGGACGCCTGCTTTTGCATAGGAATCCCAGGACCTCAAGAAATCTTAAAACGTCACAGCGCATGATGGCACACACACTTGTATACAAAAAACATTTGCTTCAAAATTATTAATAAAAGTAATTTAACGTTTACACCAGGATGTCTATTTTTTATTTATGTTGTCTAAATACAGTGAAAATCGCTTAACACGAAATTGAGGGAACTAGAACATTTTTTCGTGTTAAAAATATTACAAAAAAAATCATATATTCAACAAAATTAAGTTTATTGCATTGAACTTTATTTCCATCTAAAAGCATCTAATAAATTGATCGATAAATCTTCATTGGCTTCGATTGAGAATAAATATTTTTGAAGCAATTGCTTAAGGTATAGAAAAATTTCATGTTTTGTATAATCCCTTAAATACAAGACTGAAAGACACTTGTAATAGGAGGCAAGAAGATAAGCTCTTTATAGCTTATAATACAACTTTTGGGTAATCTGTCAGTTACCAATTATCATTACAACCTTACTCTTTTCTGGTAAGAATCGCTCATCTAATTTTACGATCCGAATTCTAAAGCCAACTGATGAGAGATTAGATGTTTTTGTGTAGGGTTGTGGAGGGTGAAACTAGCTTACATAAACAAAAGTGGTTCCTGTCACAGGCTGTTCCAAAGGAATTTCGAAGCAATGTTAGCATCCTTCTACGGAGCATGTGTGAGACCACTTCTCTTTCATTTCTCCCCCCCCCCCTCCTCTTGAATCTTCCTTGTGCGGCTGGGGTTTTCAAAGTTATTTCTTTCCCAGAAGAGAAATCTTTACGTGTTAAGCGATTTTCGTTTCATGTTAAGAAAGAAAATGCATTAAAATGTATAGTAGTTTGTCGGGACCGCTGTATTATTTCTTGTTATCCGATATTTCGTCTTACGCGCTTTCGCGTTAAATTTATTTCACTGTAATTATAACTCATATAAGAATTTGAAAATAAATTTCTGCAAAAATACAACATGGTTAACTAAATATATATATATTAGGATGTATATAAATATATACGATGTATGTTATGCATTAAAATAAACAGAAATCGTAGGCTTTATTTTAATGAAAAATCTATTTCTTTGCAAGCTAGAAAAATTTTGCCTAACTTACACAGAATACATTAAATAATTACCCATGAAAACTTTCTTACTACACATAACTAGGAAAGACGCCTCTGAAGCAATAAAAAAAATGCTGCCGAAGATTAAAAATATATTACCAAAATTTTAAAAGTAATTTTCAAAGCATTATTATAACAAATTGTATGTTAGATAAAATAATGTACATAAAAAGCTGTGCAAAAGAAAGATGAAGATAATAACTTTGAAGCATGTTTTAGCGAGACATTTTCTAACATATTACTGAATGAATAATAAAAGTTTTTAAATGTACTGTACTTTGAAGAGTTAATACGAATAAGTGCTTGAATAAGTAATTGCTTTCGTTTTAGCGTGAGTATTAAAAGAAACATTTGTTATATTTCTTTATATAACTGAATTAGAAGGAAAAAAGGCTTAATGTATTCGTTGGCATAAAAAAGGAAAGACAGTTCGGTAGCTTTACTAAACACAACCAAATTGCCGAAGATTACCATAAGAGGAAATGAATGAAGATAAATGTATACTATTATTAATCGAATGGATAACGAATTCTCCAGTGAAAAAAGCAATGCGTTATTTTTGTTAAGAACTCAAATAAAACGATGGAAATTGAGATAAATTGAAATAGAAAAAAAAAACGTTAATTTGAATAATGCTATTTTTTATATCAAACAATTTTTCTTATAACTTGTTACATAAAAATGACGCGCTTAGCAAATTAATGAAGCCATTTTAGCTTTCGCAATTATCTTACTTGTAAATGCATTAGAACACTAATGATAAAATATTATGAGTGAAAATTTCAGCAACTTCTGTGTAAATGAAACAGTACAGGTTTTTTTTTTATATCCAAATGTTATGAATATTTTTTACATAATTATAAAAAAATAATAGGAAGAATATTTTGTTTTTTTATTGATAATTGAAGTCAATTAAAAAAAATCGGCTACACATTAATTTTTTTTTGTTTTCTTTCTCTTTTATTATTTAGGGCGGTGAGTTTGAAATATAAATTTAATCATCCAAACATCACTTTCTGCATTAAGAAAAAAATACTTTAAACTCTATTTTTGAAAAAAAAATGTTTTAAATAAAATATATTCATTTTTCATAAGTTTCAAAGAATAAATATGAAAGTTAAAATTACAGCCAAATGCAATTGAAATTTATTGAATACATAATTAATTTAGGTAATTTAAGCAAATAATACTTGAATCAATTATCTAATCTTTGAATAAAAATATTTAAATTTATATTCAAACATAGAATAAAGCATATTCAATGTTGCGAAATAAAATGCAAAAAACACAGACTTCTGATATGGAAAATGTTTGGGGGATATTTTACATATAGGGATGCTTATTTTATTTTAAATTCACAAGCATATTTTAGAATCATCTCAGCACTAACAATTAAGCTCAATCTTTTTTTATTCAATAAGAAATACAGTACGTTTAATATTAAATAAGTTATTTAACATTAGATACGTATTGAAAAAAATTAGAAAATTATACAAAATACCAGTGTGCAACTGATTATTTTATATTAAAACGTGCAAGATTTGTTAATAGAATAGTAATAAAATTCCCAGAAGAAAAACTTTGTTAATAGTAGGAACAAAAAAAGTGTCATAATTAGATGAGAAAAGAAATAATTTTTTCAAATATTTTATCATATTTACTGTAGAATACATTTAATAAGTATTGTGTACAAACTAAGCTACGAAATGAGTTTACGAAAAAATAGATTTCTCTCCAAGATCATGAAAAATAACATTTAAATGCATTGTAGAGTCTCCAATACATACTTTTTCCAGCCAATTCCTCTAATTCTTTCTTTCATAACCAAACAAAATTAAAGAAAAAGTAAAGTGGAAAAAGGAGGGAGGGGGTTTGGAAATGGAAAGTGATTTTCACTGCCAAAAAATTGTCCCAGTTCCCCAGTAGCTGTAAAAATATATTTTAACTCTCAAATCAGTGAATATTCTAAACTATAATTTATCATACAACTGAAACTATAATAATCATATTTATCATATAACATAAACTATAATAATCATATTTATCATATCAATCAAAAATTTATAACACCTTTATTTTTAGTTTACGTCGTGTTGTGACTGGTCTATTCGCGACATTTTTCCTACTAATCCTCTTGAGGAAACTTTGGGGCTAGCATTCACATTAATTCACAGCCTTTCAAGAAGAACACATGATATGTAAATTTGTTTGACTATATAAAGTCTATAGGTTTTGTAGATGTAAGAAGACGGGAAGCTGTTATGTAAGTGCGAATATTGGAATATTTCATTCACAAACCTAGCGCAAGTTAAGGAAGTAGTTGCTTAAATTACATTATTAGATTGGAGATTTAAGATAGTAGGATTAGAATTAGCTATCGGTTCATTAGTACTTGTTCTCCTTATCTATTTCACGTAGTCGGGTTTACTTAGAGTTGGGTATTAAGAATAGACAACGCTTTAGATATCACTCCTAGGTATCCTCTTGTAGTTTCCCTTGTGATTGTTTAAGTGTGTGTCCAAATGATAAATAAAACTAATTGCTATTATGGAGTTTGTTGGTGATGCTTTGCTTCCCCCCACACCTAGAGACGTGCATGACGGAGAGAGACGGGTGCCGATTAGACCACCACCTCCACAGTGTTCTAAAGCAGCTCGATTCCCATTGATAACATATCTTGTAATTTTGAGCCACGCTCAGTTGACGAACACGACACCTGAACTGTGACAAACCCCTATTCAAATTACCATGCCACGTTAAGAGGAAGACTTGAAGCCTCGACAGATTAAATGTGCATCAGCCCTTCTAAAGTGTTGGTCTTCGACGGCACAGGGACTCGAACCCGCGTCTTAATAATGCTGGCCACGTTCATGACCATGACCACTCGTTTATCGGGCCCAGAAATTTATAAAAGAAAGCACTCTTAATTTTTAAGTTGAGAAATACATAAATATCTTTAAGGTATCCGAACACGTGCGGAGAGCTCTTTTTAAAAAAAATAGTGTACTAAAACATTATAAATGTTTTCTTAGAAATCAATGACAATAAATACAAATATTTAACAAACAATATTTTTTAAACAATATTTTAACAAAAACTAAATTTTACAAAAAAAAATAACTATAAGTGAAATTTTAGCAATATTTTTTGAAAAAACTTCAAAAAAATTAGAGAAAAAAGTAATAAGCTTACAATAGTAAAAGTATTACTAAAACAAATTAGATGCATTTATCTAGGGAATGTACAAAAAATTTTAATGTTTTATTGAAATTGAAAAATGTTAGAGCTGATCTAGTAAATATTGGAAGAAATGTGACATTCTTTGAGACAATTATTTAAATAACAGGCTATAACTCAAAAAATATTTTTTTGCAATAAGAAATATTTTAGTGCATTCTCCAGAAAATAATATAAATATCAGGCGCAAAAAGTTTCATGTTGTGTGTTTTTATACTGGGATACATAAGAAAGACGAGTGAAAGAACAGAAACATACAATACAAAGAAAAGAATATAGACAGTTATTACAAACGATGATCCCAGCATAAAACAGAAGGGTTTGCGCTTCTTTCCATTCTAGACGGAAATCCGTTTCAGGCGAAAATCCGCCTTCTTTTCCAAAAGGAGATACATCCACGCCTTATTCGGGATTCGAACCTAAGCCCTCGAAAAACAAGCCTAGGTTTATATCCACCATACTGGCTGTACGGCAAAAATTTCATAAAAAACAGGTTTGTAGTATGTTGACCTATCAGACTTTCAATGACAGATTTTGAACAATTTAAATGCCCACTTCCGGTTTTTCTAATTTTATAAAATTTATTGTAACTTGGCCTCTAGGTAACGTAAAAACAAATCAAAGTATGTTTTGTAAAGTCAAAAGATAGTTCTATTCCATTGACGCACACAAGGAGGAATTCCCCTGGTATGGGACCCCTCCCCCATAGCACTTGATTTTATTTTATTGATAATAATCCTATGTATATAGCACTTAAAATTTAATTAAGTATTTTTTATTAATAAATTTTATTAATTAATGCTGAAGATTTATTCAATAATTAATTTTTAATGTTTTTGTTCTCGAAAATCAACAACATCAAAAAATATGTTGGGCGGCATATTGGAACATGATAGGAAAATGGTGGACTTTTTATCCTGGACACCCCCCCCCCTTTCCCCTTAAAAAATTCCTGTATGCGCCACTGCTGTAATCAATAAAAATAAAAATAAAATAATATGTGTTTTAATCAAATTTGGTAATTCTAATGTTTTCCTATACCTAAGTGTGCGTTAGGATTTAACAAATAATTATATTTTTATATAATCTTCTATCATGTTTCATGCATGAATCGAAATCATTAAAGAAATAAACGTGTACGTCAGTCTATTTAGAATAAAAATCCCTCTACATTCAGAAAAGAAATTATGTCATAAAATAGCCGCTGAAGGGAACTTTTTTAATTCATCTTTAATAAACTATAGCATAGTTTTATTGATAATTATAGACAGCTCGGTCTTCCTTGAACAAACTTACGAAACACATTATTATTTTGAAAATCCGTAAAATAGTACATAAACACATTACAGACGATAAGAGCTCTAGAAATAATTTTATTATCTCTTCCCTCTCTCGTGCATCCCATAGCCGAATGAAATCTTTGAGGGTGGAAGGCAGAAGAGAAAGAGAGTATGTCATTCTTCCAAGAAAAGAAATTATCTCTGAAAATAACTGCGGCACCCGTGACGAAAAATCAATTTTCTTTTAAATTATTAAAGTGGAAGAGGAAGGTGAAAAAAATAATAGGAGCCTAACCAGGAGGTTTCATTTAATACTCTTAACGTATCCGGGGAGAACTGCTCCCATCAATCACATAAGGATTCTTATCCCGGTCGATAACTTCTTTTTTATGTACATTTTCCCGTTTTTCCGGAGAAAAAGGAGTGTGTGAATGGGATCTGGAAAAAGAATAAAAAATCAGTTAGAAAAACTTCTGGAGAAAAGACCTTCTTTGTCTCAACGGGTAAGACAGATAGAGCGAATGATAGAGATAGATATAGAGGAAGAGACGGTGGAACGATCAATATGACTTTCTTAAGCGGAAATCAGTTATTTGTTATTCCAATAGATATATATCCTGTTATTCTCTGAGATATAATCTTCTGTTGATTTTGGAGGTATTTAAGTAGTCTGAGAATTCTACAGGGGAAAAGTAGCATTTCTTTTTCATTAAATCGTGTCATTATAAATGTACGTGTGATATGCGACAGCGATAAGACCCACGCAGGAATATATTGATCTAAGAGACTTCCTTAAAGGAAAATCAGTTGTTTGTTTTTCTTTGAAATTTATCCCTTAAGATATAATCTTTTGTCGATTTTGGGGTAAGTTAGGGAATTGACCAAGTTTCTCAAAAAGCATGTAAAGTATTTTTCTTTCATTAAATTTCGTGCCTATATATGTATGCGTATTTTACAAGGAAAATAGAGGAACATACGACTGATTCAATTTCCTTAAGCAAAAATGTGCCTTTCGTAGTTCTAAGAAAATTGCTGTTTAATCGAGTTAGAGATTTAATCATTTCTTGACAATGTACTTTTAACGTGAATAGAGACGTAGAAGTGTAGCTAGTAGTTGGGTCATAGAATAGTTAGTAGTAGGCTCTTAGAATAATTTGCAGTTGACTAATTAAAAGTAAATTCTTAGATCAGTTGGTACTTGACTTTTAACTACAATAAATTTCAAAGAAATGTAATATAGAACATCAAGTGTTATTCTATTGTAAGCAAGTTAAATTAAGAGGAGTTATCAACATAGTTGATAGATGGGTATAACCAACTTTATAAATATAATTTTAATATAAATTCTCTTACTTGATTATTAATTATGCTGTTTATCACATTAAGCATGCACTATCCTCACGAGTGCCAGTTACTTTCTTTGCATAAACTTTTTATAAATAAAATATTTACTTCTCATTAAAATTACAGCTATATTTACAATAATATTCTCAGAAAGTTTCTATAAAAATTGCAAATTATAAGAAAGAGGGATAAATAAAAAAAATTAAATATAAATAAATAACTGTTTTATCAAAAGCATTTTTACCTTTTATCGAACTATGCTTTCACAGGAATATTAAGGACACACACTTCATTAATTTTCAACTAAATAATGTTCCTGTTTTAGTCGATTTAATATCCAAGGTCTAGAGAATTCTTTCGCATTACTTTTTAAAAGCATTTCAAAGATTACAATTGTGTTGTCTCTCTGTTAAACGCTTTCGGAGACTTATTTCTGACTAAATCAAAAATCTGCTGTACCTAGTCAATAAGCTTTATATTTTTGAACTACTCCGAAATGACAAGGTCAACATCTGATTTGTCCTTCTTTACAGTTACCTCACATCAATGGGAGGAGTTTGAATCTCTGGGGATACAACATGATTCGCTGGGCAATAATCTCTATTTACAACTACAAAATCCTTATTCACTACTCATAAGCCATATGTCAACTACTTCACCCCAATCAACTCCCATTTTTCTTTTGTAAGTACCGTACTTATTCGAATCTAAGCTGCCGTCGATTCTAAGCCACTCCCCAAATTTTCAACAAGTTCTAGTGAAAAATGAAAAGTAGTGTAAAGAGGTTTATTGATGCCAAATTTTACGAAATTAAAATAGATTTTAAATGAGAACTAATAAGAAGTGAAAAATTAGTTATTTTGCCAGTTTTTAAATACATACATGAACCTATTGAAAATAGGGGGCTTTAGACCTTAATGCGGCGAATTGCCGGTAATAATATTAACGTCAATAGAACTGAAATGAGATAAAGAAAACTTAAATCCAAAATAAACAAAGATTTATAATGATCAACATAGGTAGTTAGTATCAACAATGTATCAATAAATTTCAGAATTAAAGTAAACTAATACAAAGAGCCTTTATATGATAAGAGATACTTTCGAGCGACTGGACGACTGGTATGGTACGTCCGCTCGGTATGAGTAAATTCGTAGAAGTGATAAGTTGTGGAGGGAGTGACAAGCGACAATATATAGCTAAAGTCTACAAGGTACCAGCACCTATAATTGCTCTAACTGCCCCTTTTTTCCCTTTGATTCTAAGCCGCACCCAATTCTCAGTAGTTTTAACATTAGAAAAAAGTACGGCTTAGATTCGAATAAATACGGTAGTTAACTCCACTTTGAAACATTTGAAACTCATGTTAATATTAAGTTTCAGTTTCTCAAGCATGCCGGCTCAATGGCTTAGAGGAAGCGTGCTCGCCTTGCAAGTCTAAGCTTGTGGGTTCGATCCCGGCTGTAGTCCATAGATTTTCTGGATTTGAAAATCGTAAGCAAATATGTCCTATGATTATGTGGAATGTAAAAGAATCCCTTGAGTATCAATTTTGCTCTGATACACTCCAGAAAATTCAATCACTCGGATATTTAGCATTCGACGAGAGTTTGAATTGAATAAATTCAACCGTCAAAATTTGGTAGATGGTGCCACCAATGAAATGGCTCCCTCTCTTGTGGACTTGCTGTGTCTTCAAATGCTTAGCTAACAAAATGCAACCCTCTTGGAAAAAAGTTTCTCAATCATGGATTGCTTTGGTAGTAAAAGAAGTCATTGAAGAAAATATAAATGTAGATTTGATAAAAAGGATTGTCATAATATAATACTTTAGACAACCCGTCAGCACCTAATGTGCGTTAAATTAGTCGTGGCTCAAAGTCCTCACGATGGATAGATGTGGAAGCTTGGAGAGTGTGGTACTAGCTCAGGTGTCGTCCTCTTAAATTGACCGAGGTTTAAAATCCTCAGGTCCATCACCAACGGTCATCGCGTTGATTGTGAGTGTGACGTTAATATATAAACCGAATAATTAATTTTTGTGATAGCGTTAGAAAAATTTTCACCTCCCGCAGACAAGATTCTTCATTAGTTTTTACAGGTGATAATTTCTATATTTTTCATATTTATTGTTAAAAATCCAATAATTTCAAAACATCCCATTTTATAATTGACAATTCAATGAAAATTATCTAAAAAAAGACTATAGTTTTTTTTTATTAAATATGTTAGCAAATGCTACACCACAAACATATAGAAAAATCTCCTAAACTGCAATCACATTTTTACTCAAAATATTTGTTCTCCTATTATCTGAGTTTGAAATACTAATGGCTGCGATGCAACGTTTGGCTTTAAGCTTTAAACCATTATCAAATCTCTCAACTATACTTTGGGTCATTTTTCACTATATACTATAAAAATACAAAATTTTATCAAGCACGATTAGGAAATAGTAACTTATTCATTTACTTATAAAGCAGGATCTTTTACGAAAATTCTTTCCAAGTAAATAAAATTTGCTATATTGATATATTTATTTTTCTCTAAACGGATATCAATAGTCATGCGTGACATTTTCAAAATTTTCTCATGACGTTATTTTTTTTTTTGTTGAAGATTTATCTTTTATGTATTATCAGCAGAAGAAAAAAATCTGCTAAAAATCTATATCAATGTCTCCTGCATCAATTTCTTCTTTTGAATGGAAATGAATTTTACTCTGGTATTTCTGTTTTTTAATGGTTCAGTTATTGTTGTTTTAGGAGTTGAACTTTAAGAAAAGTACTGTATTTACGGTGTATTTCTTATCAGTTTTCTTTTCTATCGATATTATAATTTATTTTTTCAACACATAGTTTCTGTACCAGCCTTTTTCATAAAATTGGTTACATAATATATTTTTGCAGATACCATTCCATTGAATGAAGGAATAATTTACATTTATTTTAGTAAATGTATTTTCCTTTTATCAGTATACAAGAGACGCTAACAATATTTTCCCCTTGGATGTGAAAATAATTTCTTAATTAGTTTTCAGAGTCAATTAACAGATTTATTTGTTAGAAACTTAATTAAATTTGCATGCAAACTAAAGCTACAATAGTATTATAGGAAATGATTTAAAAGGATTTAAAAATGTAACTAATTATGAAGGGAATTTAAAAAAAACCTTTAAATTTTATTTTGTGAAATATTTTAATATGTCTGTAACTTCTAAAAAATTATTATCCAACATTTTCTAATTATATTAGGTTTCAAATATACAATATTGAATTTAATTATTTAAACAACATAATCATTAAATAATGATAGAATTACTTCAGAGTAGGAACATATTTTAAATTATAATATTTCTTCATAAAAGTAAAGAAAACCCTATTAAGGCAACTCAATAAAAAGGAAAGAAATAAAAGAAAAGAGAGGAAAGAAACTAGAGATGGGGAAGTAGAGTTTATTTTTGTAGTATATAATACTAATTAAAAGAAAATGGATATCTTTAAAATATATACAAGTAATGAACAATTAGAATCCTACAAAAAGTTACAATTGTTTTAATAAATATTCATCCACATTTAAAAAATTGACCTCTGATATTCAAAAAATATTTTTTTAAAATTATTTTTAAAAAAAAAAACATGGACAATGTGTGAAAAAATTTAAAACAAGCTAATTAAACACTTGACATTAATTACGGATGCAACATAATTATGTCGGGAAAGTTAAAAGGCTATTTCATCAACTTGTATTGTATGATACTTGAAAAAAACAACAACATGAACAGACATATTTTTTTATTAAATTCTGCTTGAATTGAGCTAATTGGTTAATTGTTTTATTAAATTGCACTTCGATGCTACATAAGGCAACTGGCATTGTATATCGTAACATTTTGAATTATAATCCAGAATTGCTTATTAATAAGGCAAAACAATCAAGTATTCTAAAACAATAATTTATATTGGTGGGAATGAGGCTGTACAGGGATATCTAACGATGAAATAGCTGGTCGTCTAGGTCGCTAAAGGGGTTGGTCCGTGGACTAATAGTGCTCCAAGAGAAAATTTTGTTGGTACCCAGAAAAATGTAGACTATTCTTAGATCAGGTTATATGTTTTAAGATGCATGAAACATAATTCAATTCATAACAATACGTGAAAATTTATGAAAATGCTACTTCATAGAATAACGGCATGGTTAATAAGTCGTACTGATGTAGCTGCATTGTTGTATGTGGAAAATAGATCCGTGTGCAGCGAAAATTCAGGATAATAATTTAAGTATGCATCTAACAGAAAACCTCATCGACCTATAGTCCGACGAAACTCTCGAACTCCTTATAAAGATCTCAGTTTTGGGTTTCCGTAAAAAGTGAATAGCCTTTTAGTGAACATGAGATGAAAATTCTGATTCAATTCTTCACAACTTATTTATGTGAAAAGGTCCTTTCATCTTTCATATCTATCAAAATACGGTACCGGTCTCAGCTTGAAATAAATGCAATACTCCGTCTTGCAGAAACAACATTGGATCCAAATATTCATAAACTTATTTCAATTAAGCAGGAATATCCATCACACTAGAAATGCATAATGCTAAAAGTTTGATAAACTTAAACCATTTTTAATTGTGTTTTTACAGTTTTTGTTTATTTCACTATGGTTTAATAAAAAAGCTTTAATAATTTGATTACAATTAATAGCTTCATTTTATTAATTAGGTACATGTTATGTGTTTTTATGTCACAATTTTTTTATAAATATATTTAACACTTACAAAATCCTACTAGTGGTTCGCGGGATTTAAATTATGAATTTACTGGTCCATGAGGACAAAAAGTTTGACAACCACTGGTCTAGGTATCAGGAAACGTCTGGGTTTTATATTAGTGGTTTTTTTTTCCATTTCTACTTTTCATGCTGAGAATGTGTGAATCAAATCAGAAGAAAATAACTCTAGATCTCTTCAACATAAATGGTTGCCAGGGTTCTGAGAACGAGAAAAAAAAGTTATGAATAAACATTTTCTTAGAAAAAGTAGGCCCATCATATGAGGCAGGTATATTTTTCGTGTAAAAAATTTACTTTAAATTAATCAAATTAAAATCTCGTCCTTATATTTGAATTTCTCAGTTCCTAATGTTTCACTTCCGCACAATAATAAAGATTCGGAAGCAAAGTTATATTTTATTTTCAAATTCACCTACTTGTTGTACAATATTAATTCTGTAAACCTCAGTTTTGATAATGGTATCGGTGAATTTAATTTTGTAGATGAAATTGGAGAACAAATTAATACAATTTAGTTTTAATATTTTCATTTAAAAATATTTAAGCTTGGAAAATTACCAAATAAAGGTTTTATTTAATGCAAGAATATAGGCTCTACCGTGCATCTTTCAAATAGTACTACATATATCTTGGGAAATACAAAGGAAGCTAATTTGTTTTTATTATTTTCGTGTTCATATTGTGAGCTGTTAAAAATATAATAAATGTATAGCTAAAGATGATTTAATATTTTAAACTTTGCACTTTACAGTACAAACTGCTGAAAAATTATTAAAATGAGCAAGAGTTTTACTAACTTAGAAAGAATCTAAAAGTTATAGCAAAATATGCAACTTTAGGACTTGTAAGTTTCTATCTTCCCTTAATATTTATTGCATAAAGTATTTAATTTTATGCATCAAAACTACTAGCATGCATTATATATTCATTATGCATAACAGAAATTGAACTCTCTATACTATGAATAAGAAATTTCTCTTGAACTACAGCATTTGGTTTGCATTTTCGGTCCATTTTCTTAAAATATGGATGATAATCTTTTTAAGCCAGTTCCCGGTAATGTTGATATTATTTTCTAATTTCCTATACATGACAGCGTACTTAAAAGTAATTTTTGAAATATTCTGATAAACCTTGTTCAAATAGATTATTTTAATTATTTAAAGCATGTTTTTAATCAAACACATTACTTTTGAAACGAACTATAATGAAAGGATTTAATTTAATTTGCCAAAATGAAGTTTTTGAGATATGAAAAGTTTATATGGATATTTGCAGGCTCCAGCACATTCAATGTCCCTTTTATTAATATTCTAGCACGTCACCGACAATACATCAATATGAATAATCCGCATTTCATCGTTAATAATTCAATTTATTACCTAGAATTTTAGAGGAACAACAGCCATTAGTTTTAATAATTCTAGTAGCTCTTTGACGTATAGCCAAAAGCGGAGAAAGTCACCGTATAATGATAGAGGTTCAGTATACTTTATCGGTTTTATTTTTTAAAAAATTAATTGCTTTATTTGCTACTGAAGTGAAAAGTAATAATTTTAATGAAGTAAATAAAAAATATGATTTTTTATTTGCTCAACTTGTTTTCTTTTTTGAGACTAAAATTTGGTCTAGTGCAGTAGTTCTCAAACTTTCAATAATTGCGACCCCAATATTCAATCCTAATTTTCATCGCCCCCCCCCTCCATACAGTAACAATGTATTGAATTCGAAAAAACAATACTTTGACGCTAAACTTACATGTTGACTTTAACCTTTTAAGTGCCACCGGCTTATATAAACGTCTCATTCAGCCAGTGCGTTAATTGCCCCGGACGTATATATACGTCTTTCCGAAATACGATCTTTTAGGTTCACGGCTATCCATAAAATTTTTCCCAAGGCTTTGGAATGCAAAAAAATGACCTGGACAGGGTTTGTGATGTATTTACTTATTTATTCCCGTTCTCCCATCTTCCAATACACCACATGCACGTGCATACTTGTAAAGCGGTAGCGTTGGAGAGTGAATCGCGTGACTTTTAATAGGCAGTTAAGGGATTAATATATACCGTACAAATTATACGATAAGTGTTAATTTTTGTATATAATTTTATATATGACAAGACCGTGAGGTCACAGCTTATTATTAAATTTGTTCTTAACTTAGTATTAATAAATTAATTACATAATATATTCTGTGGTACTGATGCATTTGTATGCAAATTATATCAGTGTAAATGTTTTTTATTTATTTCAGAATGTATTTTTTGTTTGCTTTCTATAAATTAATATTTTTTTAATAATCTTTTACTTTTGACTTTTCACTATACTCGCGCCCCCTTCCTAAAGTTATCACGTCCCACTAGGGGGTACACTCCACAATTTGAGAAGCACTGGTCTAGTATTAAATGTTTGGTTTCAATTTACTTCGAACTTCTAAAGGAACGATGGGAGAAAATGGTAAAGACGAAAGTAAATAAAAATTATTAATAAAATATTCAGTAAGTATTTCGTAACAGCCTGAATGAATTTTATTTTCCTTACTAGTAAATAATAATTTAGTAAAGTTTTAATTTATTTTACGGGGTATTATTCAACAAGCAGTAAACAGTAGGTTCAAAGGAAAGCCTACATATAAATGCTTTGAATAAAATTTTAAGGGAATTACTTATATCTATAATAACTGATGCAACAATTAACATAAATATTACATTAATAAATACAGGTGAAAAACTAATCTAAGTTTATCTATCATTTAAAACTTTAAACTTGATATAATCTCTTTAAATGTGGAAAAGTGACAAGGGACACATTCAAGGAATTAGAAATGATAATCATCCAGTTTTAAAGACATCCCCAATTGGGAATGAAACAAGATTTTCTGAATGGAATTTTTGAAATCTTCAGTTAAAGAAAATTATGACTCAAAATAATAACACCTTATACAGAACGTTTATTTTCAACACTTTTAACTGAGAACTCTTCGTAAATAGGTCAAGCTAAGGCCATCATACCAAAAACATTTTTCAAACATTCTCCATTCTAACTATGCGACTGATTTTACTCATTCAATCTGTGTTACCTTTGTTACATAGCTGAAGGAACTGAAATTTGATTTCAGGAAAAGTCTATTGTGAAGAATACAAACAGCTACGATGCCAATTCTGGCAACAAGGTACTCCGGAATGGCCCATAACTTCGATAAGGGGCATTTCATAAACAGCGTTTTTCAACGGTGCCGAGAGACAAAAGTTCAGGCAGGATACATAAAGACATCTAGGAGCTGAATTAATAAGCCCACCATGGCCAATTCCTTGGGAATAGTAACATTTAATTGCTTCTGTAAATTGCTCTTATAACGATCTGCCACTAGAACTACGTAATCACTGAACTAGTAGTACATAGGCAGTATCTTCTTCAAAAGTGCGAAGTACTTTAGTCAATTCTAATAGGTCTGGTAAGATTTGCAGCTGAATGAGGTGGTAATGGATTGATTATTAACGCTCATACATTAACGGATGACTTTTCCTCCTATCCTTTCGGGATATCTAAATTTCATGATACCCATAGATGTTTGTTTTACATAACATGCTATCACAAGCAAAGTTTGTTTAGTCTACAAGCAGAAAATACGCTGCAACCTGTCCTATTGAAAAACCATTATACAAATGAGGCAGGTTGAAAGATATCTTATTTTTTTAAGAACTGCACTCTGAATATAGTGTAATATACATTTCTGTACGAAGTACGCACCTTGCAGTTAAATTTCTTAGCCCTTGGTGACAAAATATGGTTCGCGTGCTTGGTCTCGGCCAATGAACTACTTCATCTAAAATTGTCTCCACCCCATTTATCGTTCTAAAGATTAGTGCTTGACCTTTGGCATGCGATTAGACGTAGGATGAATTCATCTTTAGGAGTTGCTTGTGCAAACTGTTGAATGTTCTCCGATAAGGTTATGCTCTATTCGGAAATCACTTTTGCAAAATCTTACCTCTTCGTTCTTACTAATGGCAGACCCATAAATAAACTGCATGCCAGTGCCTTTTCAGCAATCAGATACAGCTCCAAAATTGACAACAAATAGCGTTTGCATGAAAAATGTTACACAATATTAATAAGGCTAAACCTATTTTATCGGTATCACTTGCTCTTTTGAGACTTGAATATTGGAGATTATTCTGTTGATTCAAATCTCTTGATGAGTTTTGAAAAGATTCTTTTCCTATTAATCAGGGTTGAAATGAATTTCGTTTAAGATTAAGATTTGAGTAATTTTTCCAGGTATACAGGAAAATATCTCCACCCACTCAAGGATGGCCCATCCTACTCACATGTATTGGTAGTTTCGTTTGCTTTTGATGTCCTACAGTCCTAATTTCCTTTTGCGCCATACTTCAATTCAAACTTTTATATTCATATAAGGTGTATTTGTTACATATATTTTTATTTTCCTTATTTAAAAATTAGATTCAGATACAAAGATCCAACACAATAAAACGACACATCTGAGATCTCTACTACGAAAAAAAAATGTCGACTTATCTTACCGATTGCTTAGCTTAAAAGTTAGATAAAAATACAAAAGAATCAGAATAAAAAGGAATAAACACGCCTTTTGAAGACAGAAATGCCAAACGCAGAAGATATGGTCAAGAACGTGAAATTTATCTTAATCGATTTGACATTCATTCTCAGCTACAGCGGAAAAACTAAATTTTATTTCAACGTCAGGTTTGAGCAAGTGCCGTTCATTATTTCTCAATTCATGTTCTCTTCGCTGAAAACCGACATCACTTGTTTTGGTACTTGTTATTTAGTTTACGGCGCAGGTGCACTCAATTTTCTTTTGACGCTCTAAAAAGAAAACCATGGAAGCAGGTATCGATCAGCGTCGACCACATTTCAAAAAAGAAACAAAGCTCGGCAAAAAATCTATTTTTCTTCTTTTATTCTATCCATACCGCATTTTTCAACACATATTTTTGGTAACAGTACATGGGTTGTGTGCGTGTCTAAAATCATTAAGGGGACCACCGGATTGTGACGCGGAATGTAATTTCGTGTATTAAAAGAACCGCATGTATTTAAACAAAAATAATACTGGAAGTCAACGATTCTTTTGTAAGTTTCCTGAACCACCTGTAATTAGTAATGCAGTACTGAAAATAAAGAAATGATGACTCATTTCACCATTTCTCATTCATAAAATGTCTTCTCGAGCCAATCTTACAAAGAATCCTCTAAAAAATCCAAAGAGATTTTTCTTGGTCTTAAATTGATTTTAATTAAATATACAAGTAATAATAGTACAAAGTATTAATAAATATTTTCCAATGATTTATATAAAGCTTATGGAATGAGCTGATTTTCGTTGCAATGACTCAAAAATAACAATTTTAATTGTGATAGAAATTTTTTTATAAATTATTTTCACACTACATTGCATAGTTAAAACTTTTTGATGTGTAACATCTTTCCTCTCGATTGCTGGAGATTTGTGGGAGTGATTTCGTGAAAAGGGACGGAAATGCGTAACAGGAAGTTGGGGAAGCGCGTGCTATTTAATTTGACCAATCACCGCTCTTGGTGGTGTCTCTTCGCTGCCCTCCCCAGTGAAGTTCTGTTTTTCTCCTACATTCGGGAGGGACTCCCCCCCTCCTGCGGTCTAGGCCTTGGGATCTTTGTTTTTGTTTTGTTTTCTCACTTTAGGATCAGAGAAGAAGCTAAGTCCTTTGGTTGCGTGGCAGGAGCGGACACATAACATTTCGTGGGCTGAGCGGACACTTTGAAACTCATCGTGGTTTGAGCGGACACATTTCCCCCCATCTTAGAATAGGTTTGATTACCGAATTAAAAGGATAAATACATTTTTGTCAATCAAATTTAATTACTTGTATTAAATTGTTAAGATGTTATAGTGCGAATACATTTTAAACATAGCGAAATGTAATAGAAATAAAAACTTTCAGAGAAATATTTAAAAATCAATAGTAAGTAACAATATAATCAAAAGTATGAACGAATTTCAGGAATTTTGTGGAAAACTGTATTTTACAGTCAAATAAATATTAGAACAGGTGCAATAGCCATACAATTAATTAGTTTCATGAAAGGAAGTAAAAATAAATACTAGAAGTAAAATACGCAAGATGCAAGTAGATAAAAGAAAAATAAATACAAGTAAATAAATACTAACTAACCTTGCATCTTGCGTATTTTACTTCTAGTATAAAAGCCGAGCCACTCATAGCTTTTTTGAATAATGAACTCAAGGTCGAAATGAACACAAATTGAAATGTTTCGACAACTAACAGTAGTACTGTTATTGACGCTATTTTTCAACTGTTTTTAAATACTTTGAAATCACAAGTATATATGTCATATATTAGTTATCATAAATTATCATTACCGCTCTTCCCCAAATTGAACAAGAATATTTATTTTTGATAAAAAACTGCATTACTCCTTGTGTTAATAAAATAAAATTTTCATTAAAGATATAATTATTCCATAGAAAATTATTTCCAATCATACTCGATAAATTTTTTTCAGGATTTAAGTTGCTAGTGCGAATTTACCACGATAACATGTCAGATGTTACACATCGTATGCGACTACTGTAAGGCTCGTTTCTTTTTTTTTTTTTGTTTTTGTTTATAAGTGATAGTGATATCTTTTTAATCACGATTAACATGTTAAATACTTTAATATATTAAAATTATTTTAATGAAAGATAATACATAAATAAAAGTAAGAAATGCGAGCATTAAAGACATTACTACCAAATGTGTTGTACAAAGAGCGTTTTTATTAATTTAATAACTTTTTATTTTTATGGGCTTTGGATAAGTGTTTTACCATTGCAGAACTAGAATATTCCCCGGAAGCTGGTATCTCTTTTTAGTGCAGCACCCCATAGACACCCCAACACCAATCGCCGCATATTAATTTAATATAGTTCTCTACAATTATTTCACTAACATATTTTAAACTGATATATTTGAAACCATTGAAATGCAATAGTGCCATCAAACTGATGTATTTTCTTATTAGAATTTTAGAATATTTTAAAGTTTAAATATTATTTATTTCCCAATATTTTATAGAAAATAGAACATCTTATTTATTAATCGTATTATTTTTTCGCATTTGAATGCAATTAATTGCATATGGAAAGCAGGTATTTATGTACTAAAAGTAATGATAAATCCCAAATTATTCGTTTAAATTAAATTCATTTTTTGAACATTATTTTACTAGCGAATAAGCACTTAATTTCTTAGTTGATTATAGTACTTTTCTGATCAAAGTAAAACTTAAATGAAAAATCATTTCTTTCTACTGCAAATTGTATTTTATTCCAAATAAACAATATATCTCTCTCCATCTTATAGGAAAGTGAATAAGGAAAATTTTTATTAAAATTATAATATAATAATAATATTAATAATAATGAAAATTTGTTTAAAAATAAGCTATATGAGTATTGGAAAATTATAGCGTAGAATATATTACATTGTTAAGTCTATTTCTCTTTTTTTTGGAAAATAATAAGAAAATGCTGTATATCTTTAGAAACATTTACATTTTATTTATTTGAAAAGATAATTGGACTCTCCCAGCCTCTAAAATTTCATCCCTATTTTTTTAAACTTATAGCTATGAAAATTATACAATTTTAGAACTATCTAAGGCAGATGGTTATTTAGCTTACTAATCTATACGCTCATGATATTTTTAGCACCAAGTTATAAGGAATTTACATTCCTTATTCTCTGTAACCTGACTAGATGTGTGAGAGGAACTAAATGACCAGACGACATGATGAACTTCAACTATTTATTTATCTGTATATTCAACACAGACACAAATAACACTCTAATTAAGATAAATTTGATAAATTAGAGGACGAAGGTGAGACACGATAGCGTGGGGATAACATATACGATCATGCAAATCTATCCTTACGATAACTTATACAAAACTTGTTTTAAATTAGAAGCACGCTAATAATTTAACTCTCTAACTTCTACTTGAAAAAAGATCACAGTGCCTCACAATCCTTTAATCTTTTAGACGTGGCAATAAGCACTTTCAGAATTTTCAACTTCTCGTGTCGTACACTGTTTACGTATACGTACTATTGCCGGTTTGCTAGCTTCTCATCTATTCACTTCACATCCAAGCTATCCTCACTTCACTAACGCTTAAACTCGCGAATACAGAATTTATATATTAAACTTAATTTGTATAATCACGCTTTCTTTCCTCGGAGAAAGTTGGTTGAACAAATGATGGCCCAAAAGGAATCCCCAAGGGTTAGTGGAAGAAATCGTATAGAAAGTCTTATCCTTACAAAGTCTTATACCTACATTGACACAAGTGTACGTTGGAGAGAAAATATCTCTTTTGGAGGTTGACAGCACTAATAAGGAAAACACACAGCCATCTGGAATTCATTTCTGGTACTGTCGAACAGAAACGATGCCATAAAAAAAATGGCTGCGTACGAATGGCATGAACGTTTTCATGAAGGTTGCACAAACATCGGAGATGACCTACGGACTGGGACCATCTCTTCTTTTACCACAGATGAGAATGATGAGGCGTTCAAGAAGAAATTGTGTGTGCGAATAGACCAATTGCTATTGATGCTATTGTCTCTAATTTTAGAATATCACATGGCAGCATTCACAGCATTCTTCACTTTTATTTGAAAATGAACAACATCGCGTTTGTTTGCATATGGTACCAAAATGTTATCACTTCAACAAAAAGAAATGAGAGTAAACATGTCCAGGGGTTTTATTGACATGGCTGATGAAGATGGCAGCTTCGTGAAGAGAATCATGTAGGGTGATAAGACATGGTGCTTTCTTAACAACCCTCAGATAAAACATCAGTCCAGTGAATGGAAAGCAAAAACATCATCAAGAAATGAGAAAGTACGCTTTGAAAAACGCCGAGGAAAAATGCGACGAAGCAACTGAAGAACTTCTAAAAAAATGGATTCTAGGAGTGTTTTGAACAATTACACGAAAGCTGAAACAATTGTGTAGATGAAGGGGGATAGTTTTTTTGAAGTCTAATAAAATTGAATTGTGTAATTCTATTTTTGAATAATTTATAAATTGACCTATCCCGGGAACTTTTTCCCTACCATGTATGAGAACACATTACGAAATACATAATAAGCACAATGTGAATAAATTAGTCAAAACTTTCATATCCAAGACAACTGTCATTCTGTACACTTAACAATGGCTCAAAATTACAAGATCTCTTGTCCATAGCCATTTCGTTTATTCGAAGTGCAACATTAATAGCTAAAACACTTAAAATACTTCACTTCTCTCTCATAGATATATTTTAAGGGGACATGGTACGATTTAAACAAAAAATTTAATTTGGTGATTTTCATAATTTTTTTGTTTGCCTCCTATGTATATGTATGATGTAAAACAAATTTTGTGCTCAAAATTTCATAAAAAGCTAACCTTTTAATTTTTAAGGGAACAACCCGACCCTTATGAAGTGATTTTAAAATGCTACTCCTCCTACAAAAATTGACGTACATATATGAAATTTGATTTACAAGTACATCAAACTATGTACAACAAAAGTTGGTATGGGTTTTGCGATAACACGATTGGTATTCAAAAATACTTCTTTTTATGAATGCTTATTGAAAATTCTTTAAAAAATGTGTAATTTCTCAACTCAATTTTTTTAAAAATAAGTATTGCTTTGATTGAAAAATGCATACCAACTTTTATTAGAAGCAAGTGAAAAAAAATTCCAAGTATTAGGCACAATAAGAAAAATTCCTTAGCATTTTATATGATGACAAACAAGTTATTTTATCTTTCCGAGAAAAGTCAGTTTAAAGTTTTGATTTGCCTTAGGGATGTGAATAAAAACAATCGTAAATCTATCATAATTCTGCGTTTTTTAAGCTTAGAGCTTTCAAATTTAGTGAGTTTGTAGAAAGTTATATAAAAAATAATTTAGGCTAAAAAAATTATATATTATTTTTTGACTGATTTTTGTCGAATGAATCGTACTGTGTCCCCTTAACGAAAAATTGCAACCGAGTTAAATAAAACGGATAATATTAAAATTTTTGCAAGTAAGAAAAAAGTATTGAGCATTTTATAATTAGGCTCAATTTATGATTTCGCTCTTAAATGTAAAACGAAAATAACTTTCGTTTTCACTTGACTACTGAACAAATATTGTAAATGTAGCGTCATAATCGAAACTAATGCATTGATGCTGCTTATTTAAAATTAACATATCACACTCAAGGTTTGAAGATTCTTTATCTTATTATGCATTTATATCTTTGCAACACATAAATAAGGATGTGCTTGCTAGAAAATAATTACAATTCAAAATCTATTATTCATAAAGTTATTTAAATCACTACGCAAATAAAAATCTCAAAAAATTCCATCGTGTCTTAAGATTTAATGCTTATCTCAGTTACATAATATGGCTGAATCCCAAGATGAATTTAATTATGTACTAGAAAGAAACATTGATTACTTATGGAACGGATACATAAATCAAAATAGATTCAAATTAGAATTGAAAATACTCAGTAAATATTTTTGAATCAAATACAGCATCAAAATCATCTATTATTTAAAACTCTAATTCATACTGAAACAATTTAATCAAAACTCTTTCTTTTGGCGTTGTTAAATATTCATATCTAAACATTGAAGCACATATAAGAAAACCTAAAATGATTTGAACGTAAAAATTTCTAACATCTAAGCCAGAGATCTGAAATCTCTTCTTCCTAGTATAGGAATTCATTAATAGAGCAAATTGAAAGGAAATTAGAAGCAAGTACTTAAAATGCAAATATGAAAATTCCGTGAATAAATTTATCTCCTTCACGTAAAACAAAAGTAATTGAAGAATAATTTTGAATATTTTTCCCTAGGAAGGAAATGAGTCCCAAGAGGGAAAAAAAGATTCTATTTCAGATAAAAGAAATGAATTCTAAAAAGAAAGGGCGTCGCATCATTTTTAAAGCCTATAATTATATACGTATACTAGCTGTTACTCGCTCCCTTCAATAGGTATTTCATGACACTAAGAATATATACATTCTTTTTAGGTTATTGTTTTCGGAAGTCCAGCTTTCGGTTGTATTGAAAAATATTCTTGTCCTCTAATTTTGATTTAAAAAGGACATGATTTACATTTATAAAAGAGAAGTATATTAATTATTTACGCCCTTATTCACAAAGTATATTCCCGCAAAATCCCTTTTTAGTAGATCTCTTCACAACAAAAGAAACATGTCTAAATGATATTCTCCGTACGTAGATCTAATTGTTCAATAAATATGCTTTTTTTATCTATAGTGGCTCTAAATCCCCGAAACCCCTCTTAAGAGGGTTAAGGGTGAGTTAGGGGTCCATTTCTTCAAAATCCGTTATTAGCGGTTTGTACTGAATAAAAGAAACAAATTTACCAAATGTCCAATCCATAAGTCGAAGATTTCAAAAATGGGAACTTTTTTTTACCTACAATGCCCCAGCAATTCCCATTGGAGTCGATTTACACAAAATGCATCCTTAGCGGATCTCTACTCAAAAGAAAGAACATGCCTTCCAAATTTCAAATCTGTAGATGAAAATGTTGCGGAGATCTCGTGATAATGAGTGACTTGAAGAAAGATCTTACCCCTGTTAAAAGCAGTACTCGAAAAACCCCGTGCAACACCAGGCTAAACAGAGCGGTAAAAAGTATACCTGACAAGGAAAAAAGGGAAAAGAGATTTCAAAAAAAGGGAATTTTAATAGCATTAAAATATAGAATTTCCTTACATCGCTCGCTTAGGCTACACACCAAGAAGTACTGACGTTGAGACTGAAAAGGGAAATTTTTTTCACGGGGGATAAAGTTATACTCTCGGCAAAAGTCTGTGTCAAGCCGGGCTAAATGGAGGGAAAACAGACCCTTCCGATAGGACAAAAAGATGGAAGGGATTTTGATGACATTAATATAAAAACCATACACATACACCAGGAAGTGCTGACACCTAGAGTGGAAGGAGAAATTTTCATTGTCAAAAGGCTTACAATGGAAAAAATCCTGTGCAAGCTCCCATGCAGCTAGTATATAGAAGGAGATATAACGGAACTTCAAAGAAATTTTACGAAAACATACTCCCGAATTTAGCAAACTTATTTCTCCAGGTAAAAACTAATTCTCGTTCCAATTTTGAATTTGATTATTCAAGTGAATTGGTGTGATATAAGAGGGCAACACAGAAAATTATTCAAGCGAAAGAGTCAATTAATCCTTTTAAAAGGACACTACAAGAAAATATTTTAAACGTAAATAAAGAAATTACAAGGGTGTATTTCCATTCGTGATAAAAAGCAAAAATCGAAGAATAATTTTACATTTTTTTTACCTTGTAAGAAAAAGTTCAAGATAGAGAGGTGAGAAAAAAATAGTATGAAGATATTCCATCGACAAAAATAATAATAAAAAGAAGGGAAGAAGAAGAAGAAGAAAGCTGAACTTCAGGATTCGAGGACAGAATGGCGACATCAAAGCGGGGAGGATATTGAAGTTTTAAATAACGCCTTCTGGGTCTTCCTTCAGGCGCCCGACAAGGAGCAACAACACAACAGTCAACAAAATCCTCGCTAGTTTACCTTTTCCCGAGAAATATTTCCTCGTTTTGCGAAGACGTCGACCAAACAAAAATAAGGCACATCCAAGAGAGCAATTTCTTTTGGAAGAGCGCCAATGCCACTGAAGAAGAATCTCCGTGTGCGGGTCAATATCGCTGAGATCGTGAAAAGTTTTCATTTAGTAAAGGGGAAGGAATGCGATAACCACCAGTTTAAGACTGTGACGTAATTAAAAAAGAAACTATTTTGCCTCCGAAGGATCCGTAAGGAAGTCAACTCGGCAATGGAGTAGTGAGTTGTTGAAATAAAAGATTGGTATGCAAATAAACATACTCGCAATTTCCTCCGGTTAACATTCGCTGCCCTACTTTCCGATTTCCTACTGGCAATAAATTACCAAATGCCTTTTGCTATTCATTCATTTTATTGAGTCTGGGAAGATACGATAAAGTACATTGTATTTTCAATATTACAATTCATAGAAAATAATACATTTTTTTTATATAAGAAAATATTTATAAGTAGAAATATATTTATGTCGAAAGTAAAACACATTTTGTTAACCCTTTAAGCCAGGGGTGGCAGACCTTTTTGGGAAGAGTGTCACTATCTGGTTAAAAAAAAAACTATGCGTGCCAATTCAAACCTTTAAAAAAAAGAAATGAAAAGGTGAAAAAATGTTACTTATAGGCTTATTTTGGAATTTTTAAGAAAATAGCAGATATTTTATGCAAGTCTAAGTTATGGAAATTTAAAAATAATATATTAATAAAACAAAAGTACGAACCTAAGTTTTATTATTAATTTTTTTTCAGTTTCAATTAGTTAGTTTAGGTATAAAATGAAAACATGTAACCAGAAAAATTAAATTATATATAATTATAAAGCAGTCAGTATTATTTTAATGTGGTTTTTCAATTTGTAGATTTTTTACTGAGTCATCTACATCAGGATTAGTTCTTGAAGATTATAACAAAATCAGGTTGATTTAGGTGTGCATCAGTTTCTCTGTCTTCTCTGAAATCGAGTAAGAAAATAAAAAGAAAAAGTGTGTTAACAAAAGAAGATATATCGGTAAGAAAAGCTAAATCTCAAAGCTTATCTTCATTCTTGAGAAGCAAACACTTCCTGGACAGCTCATTGTTTTCTTCCAGGTATTTTAAAACATGCTCCTTCGAATTTCAGAATCTCACGATTTCATTTCCTTTGGAAAACCAACGCACACGATAGTGAAGGAGAGTTATCTACATTATAATTTTCTATTGTAATTTAATTAATTGTACTTAAAATAAATTTTGATGTTTTGTCTTGCCTGAGACAACCATCTTTCAATAAAACAATTAGTACTATTATTAGGATAATAATAATAATAGTAATTATTATTATCTTTTTTAATGTTTCTATAAGTCTTCACGTGCTACTCTTACAACTTAGCCGCGCCACAGTGTAGCGCGCCTACCCCGTGTTGGCCACCCCTGCCTTAAGCGGTCAATTCTTTTGGCTGAAGTGTTCCAAAAAAGGCACATTTTTTTCCTTTTGCATATGATTTAGCATAATACTTAACAAATTGCTAAAAGGACTAATTTCATCTTAATTTTCAATTTTAAAGTTTTCAAACTATTTTTTTTAATTTTATATTTGTGGAACACAAAAAACCCTAAATATTTGCTTTTTATAAGATTTTCATTGGTTTTGTTTTTTACATGTCTCTCTCATACTTACTCATACTTACAAAAACATTTCATTTCGTACCTCTTTTTAAAACGGGGAGGGTTTTGTGAGTATGTGTATAATATATGCACAAACAATTTGAACCATGGTGTAATACGAAGACTTATATTGCAATGGGCGGGCATAGGTAATATTGGCTTTTTTGGATCATCTTTCCATTTTCTTTTTCTTTCAATTTACTTGCTGAACCCTGTTATTTATAATATATTTTCAAGAATCTAATTTTCTGCCTTTAATGAAAAATGATCGCCTTCAGCACAAAGAAAATCCCTGATGAGAAGTATTTCAGAACCATGGACAAACTGTATTTCTTAAAAGCACACAAAAGCACTAATAATCTCACCATAAGAATGAAAAACATGTGCAAATCAAAGACATAAAGAAGAAAATATTAGTGCACATACGCTGTACGGGCAAACTAGTTGTAGCCAGCGTTCGGTAACTCGTACGGTGCTCAGGTAAACATGTGAAGGTGTTAAAACTGTATACAAATAAAATAACTTTAAAAACCATTTACCATTTTATTTCAATAGTTGTTTAAGAATAATGAGTGTTCCATTAATTAGTGCATTTCCAAAATATTAGAACAGGTAACTGAAACTTCTTATGTGTGAATATTATATAAATAAAATTAATGATGCTTTAAAAATAATAATTACAGAGAAGTTCCTTGGCATTACAAATTTTGAGTTACTTCAATATTTTAATTGAAAAAATATATAAAAAATACGTATCATAAAGAAATCTATTTCAAAAAGATAAAAGTGCTATTGCAAGATTTTTGCTCAAATGATTATGATTAATTGAATGGAATCCATTCAATTATTATGATTTTAATTAAAAATATTTCAGAATAGGAAGTTTCACACACATAATATTTCTTGAAGTTAGAGAAATAAAGTTAAAAAATTAACTGTTTACCTTATTTTTATTTGCACTACAGCTATGCACAGAATAATGACAACGAACCAAAAATTTGAATGGTCAGTTGAATAAGCCATAACCTAGATAAGATCAAGCGAGAAGATAATATCTACATTTGAATGGCAAGGGAACATTCTCATCCATGTAAAAATTTAATATGACTTTAAAGCCAAAGTATTTGATATACTGAAGTATATTTTTTAGGACGAATTTTTTAATGAAATACAGATCCGAACTGCTGTCAAGATTCACTGCCAGATACGAAAAATCCACAATTTTGATCGTAGAATTAATTTAGCGGAAACGACATTGCACACAACTTTTCAAATTTATTTATTCTCCCAAGTTAAACAGCAATCCTTACTAAAAAATTAAATAAAACATGTGCATAATAAAAAAAAGACATACAAAAAACTTTTTTCTATAAGTTTTTTATTTAAAGGTATGACGTTTTTACATATGCGTTTTGTTTAATATCACAAGAAATATGCATGTTTTTATGTACTTGTGTCCAAGAAAGAAAAGGGGGAGGTGGTGACCGATAAATCTCTCATTGGAAATCTTGATAAACGTCAACAGGACCTCTAAAATGGTCTAATTTTTCAATTTAAAAGACTGATTTTCCCCCCCCCTAATTCAAAATAATACTCATTTTATCTTACCTAAATTACCACCAACGAAAACATCAATAACATTTCCCTTCTTTCAAAAATTTAATACTTCCTTTTTCTGTGTGTGTATGTGATTTGCGTTTATCAATCTAAATTCAATCACCGACTCCACAATAACCAATTTTACCATTAGCAGTACTGGAAAAATATTTGTATATATATGTGTGTGTGATTTCCGTATATCAATCTAAATTCAATCACTGATTCCTCAATAACTAATTTTACCATTAGCAGTACTGGAAAAAATATTTGTCTAATATGTGTGTCTGTGTGTGATTTCAGTTTATCAATCTAAATTCAATCACTGATTCCACAATAGCCAATTTTACCAGTAGCAGTACTGGAAAAATATTTATCTATATATATGTATGATATCCGTTTATCAATCTAAATTCAATCACTGATCCACAATAACCAATTTTTTCCATTAGCAGTATTAGAAAAAATATTTTTCTATATAATTGTGTGTCATTTCCGTTTATCAATCTAAATTCAATCACTGATTCTACAATTATCAATTTTACCATTAGCAGTACTGGAAAAAAATATTGCTGGAACAATATGCATATTATTACTAATATATATATATATAGCTCCGGCTACATCTTCTTCAGTTTTTATTTATTATTCCTTTACTCTTTATGTCTTTTACGGCACTGGTACTCTTTCTCCATTTAAAACTAAGTTAATATAAATTCCATATCAATTCGAGCAGCCATCACCAACATTCTTTATATTATCAGATTTTCCTTATTTTATGCATATATTACCGCAGTTAAAACTATGCACATATTGTTTGTAACATCTTTTATTTAACTTACCCGATCTACTTTGGTCTCACAAGGCATTCATTTTTCAAACAAAGGCAAAGTAAACTCAGATTATTCAACAATTTATTTTGAACTTTAGATTTGTTGGGACCTATAAAGTTTTAACTATATCCATCCACAAGAGCTTGTATTTAACTTCAACTCCCTCTTTCTTCTTTGGTCTCACATGGCACCAATTTCTCAAACTCTTGCAAAGCAAACGCAAATTCCACAACAAATCCTTCTCAACAACTCCATGCCCATGGTTTTCGTGAGCGATTTCCCTTCGCCCAAATCGAATTATTCAAATCATCGCGGTTCCTGTTTGCAAGGAAATCCCGGCCACCATGTCACGGGAAAAGGGTGCCTCCGATCTGATAAATCCAATCACTTTTTCCATGTCCAATGCGATAGAAATTTGTTTTACATGCGCCTGCCCTGGCTTAAACGCCGCATTATCCGCTGAGAGAGCTGTGTTATCTGATTTTCGATCTCTTCTAGTCCGATCGTTATCGTAATACTTCAACGGGAGTTCCGTAGTAGGCTGAATGGGAAAGAAGACTAGAAGAAAAATAAAGCAAAAAAGAAAAAGAAGACACTGCCGAGTCCGTTGGTACTGGTTTATCACACCTTAAAAGTGCCGCATAAAATACGATTCTCACTCTTCGGTTGGTTCAACTCCCAATAATGTTGAATTCTGTGATTTGGTTCGATAGGGGGGGGGCGGAGGAATTAAATTCGAATTGAATACAAACAGATAATCCTATTCTGTACGCTTATTGATTGCGGAGTTTCGATTAGAATGAGGTTTTAGTTCGAGAAATAATTCCTAGTGTCACACTCATGTAGGGTCGATAATTGCATAGGACATAGTTTCCCGAGAATGAATTGTTTAATCTTTGAATTAATTGGTGTTTCACAGTTGAATTAATATATTTAGATAAATATATAAATAATTAAAAACCAAAATGATTATTTTTCTAAAGTTTTATTCAAATATCTTACTTATCTTATTCCTGATTGCTAAACTTTTTATCAGTCACGCGGAAGTTTTGATATGTTGTATGAAATTTATTAAATGTAAAGGAAATTTAAGGATTTTCGACAATTAGATAATCTAAATTTCAGATAAAGTCCCATTCCCTCTTTCACTCTCACCCCTTAGAATTTTAACCCGGCACTTCTCACGCAGGGTGTCATACACACTGCCTAACTTTTTTCCTGACTCCATCTAAACTTTTTTTTTGGAAAATGAATAGTTTCTCGTGTAGCTGACCTGAAGGTCACATCCTTTGAGGCACCTTAGCTTGTACGCGAATTTTAAAGGTATAATTTTGAATACCACCTCTTCGGGTTGTCATACCCTAAGCGTGAATCGCAGTTACAGTTCAAAATGCTTGAACGCGCTTTAAAATATTTCTTGTACAATGGCGCATTATTGTAGTTATGATGAAGAAATGTGATATTTAAGTAATTTAATAGATACATCATTTAATATATATTGTAAACAGTATTTTAGGATGAAAAAAGTATCTTTGAAGGGCTGTTAAGGAAGAATCGAATGATGGAGAGTATAGTAGGAAATATGATTCCTCTAATGAAATCCATCCAGATAACTTAACTGAGGAGTAATTAGCGTCCTTGATAAAATGACCATTTCATATTCAATGGCTAGAAAACCTAATTGTTAGCGTATGACAATATTTTTTTATGTTGTAGAACGTTGCGGCAATAAGCCCTCAAATTATTTTTCTAGTAGTTAGAAACCACCTTCTAAACATTGAACCAGACGCTGATTTCGGAAGTGCTTTGGATTTCGATTAACAGAAGGATGTAAAAAACAGCAAGAAATGCTTCTACGACATTAAAAAAATTAACATCCAGTGAAAATATCACACTCACTCGCGACGAAAACTAAAGGAGTGTATAAACTATGTACTGAATGCCCTTATAAAAACAACAGAAAAACTAAACTTCCATGTGAAAAGTGTAATAAACGTATTGTATTTCCTATTTTTCTTCCTTTTTCACCTTTGCATGCAAATCTTACCGTAAAAACAGAATGTAAATACCTTTCGGTATGAGATACCCTGAGCGTGGAGTTAAGGTCGTTTTTTTCGCGCATAAAGTGCAGGGTTAAATTGAATTATTCACACATGCTCTGATAGTCCAATAAAATTATTTGAAAATCACCAAAGGAAATAATTATCTTTTCTGGGTACTTAAACACACTTAAAAGCATTTCTAAAACTCTCATAAAATTGTTTATTTTCAACATTCAATCTCGAATGTATTTATAGGTTATATTAGACAAATATTTGAATGAAACAGCTAAAGGAATTACTTATTCAGTAATATATCCGAATATCGTTTCATATTGATGTGTCTTAAAAAAAAGGTTTATATTCGCGATTTGAGAGAAATAATAATAATAAATAAATCCCCAAAATAATAATACAAGCAAGATTATACTTGAATATTTTTATTATATACAGGAAATTAAAATTAGAGAAGAGTTAAGAAAAAGCTATGGGCATCAAATTTAAAAAGAATGTAACATTTTCAAAAATCAAATTTAGAATTACAAATATTTCAAGTATTAAAAAATAACGTTTCATTCCCATTCTGAAGGCTCGCCACTTAAAGATAAGTGGTCTCAAGGGTGTTAACTTTTTCTGGAGGGCTGAAAATATAAACAATATTCAAATGCATATAACTTTTTTAAATTAAAATTAAATAATTCGAATCTTTTACACATTATTTATAAAGGAATGAGGCTACAGAAAAATGTAAAATGTTTAAAACATAGTCATAATTTTTAAAAATTATAAGCATATGAAAATAAGAAATCTTTTATATGAAATATTAATTAAGTTTTACTGCACGCATGCTATTTTCAAAAGTATTAGCTTTAATTACTAGCAATAAGTTGGTTTATAAAGTTAAATGTATCTTTATTACACACCGTAGTAAATTTAAATAAATACAATAATAAATTATATTTTTTTAAAAATTAAAAAATTATATTTTTAAAATTTTTTTTAAGAAATTTCAGTACTTTTGAAATATTTTGAAATACAAAACATGCATTATTCTTAATTTACTAGGGCTTAAAGAGTATGATGCATTTTATAATTCTATAAAGTTTCATGTATCAAAGGCTACTATTTTAGAAAATAGCGTGCGCGACGCAAAAATTACTTAATAATTATTACAAAATTATTTCTTATTTGCATATGATTATAACTTCTAAAATTATGATTATATTTCAAACATTTTGTACTTTTTGAAACCATAATCCTTTGTAAATAACATGTAAATGATTCGAAATTTTTAATTTAAATTTAAAAGAAGTATACCTGTTTGAAAATTGTTTACATTTTCACCCCTCGAGACAAAATTAACACCCCTGAGACCCCATAAAACACTAATTCATAGTAAAAAATAATAGTGCAAAACAAAATCAAGCAAAAACATAATATTCAATCTGTACAGTTTAAAAAACTTTATTTTCCTTAAAATTTATATAGTGATCATGAGTAATTATATATTTATAGTTAGTCCTTATAATACATTAAATATCTGAGTAGAAATAATATGAAATATTTTCTGAAAATGAAGTTTAAAAAATTATCCTTTTATTTAAAAAATATTTATGATTTGATTGAAGTCGAAAGTTAGAAGAAACCGTAATGTTAATTTTTCATAAAATTTTCATAATTTAGGTTTGATGCAAATGAGGAGAACAATGGAGTGAAATACTGGAAAAATATATGTTTACCATTAAGTTTTAAAAATAAGTATGAGGTATTATCGGTAATTTCAATTACAATATTTATTATGATTTTTTTTAATTAATTTATATTTCATCATTTTTTCTGTAAGACTGTATTTTAAATATATTAACGTAACTGAAATGACGGAAGTACAGATTTAGTGTACGTTTAAGGAAAAAATGTTCAAATTATTTCTGGACATTTTATTCATGATTTATTTAGAAGAATAAATGAAAGTATGGAAATATATTTTTTTCGTCTCTTATGAAGCACTAAAATCCTTCAAAAAGACGCAAGTAATGAAAATAGTTACAGAAATAGTTTCATAAAGAAGAGAATATAATACTTTTTTCTTTTGTTTTAGATTAGTATGATTTTTGCCTTGATATATGCTTGAATTCATTTATGGATAATCTTTATTTTTTTCCCTACATAATTATTTGTTATCGGATTTACTCAACAATTAAATCAGAAAAATCAGTTACCTTAAGTAATGATGACGTTGAAGGTAAAAAAATATGCAAAATTAGCAGATTCTGGCCAAAAACTTCTAGCAAACCGCATGCTAATGCATAGATAAAAATACATTAATATCCAGGAAAAAATGCATTTCTGGAACCATGCAAAAGAATATCACTCGAACTTGTAAAACACACGATTTCATTACTCATCATTCAATATTCCTGACGAAAAGACAAAAGATTTTCTCAAACCAAGAATTACTCCGCAGGAAAATGATAAAAATCTTGGCAACTTCGCAAAGAAGAAATAATGTGTCAAAAATTTTCTTCCAACGCGCTTGTAGGGAAGAAAAAAATAAGTGATATCACATTAGGGACTTCCTTAACTCAATTTACGAAAGACAAAAGAATGCGATACCGAGATACCAGACTTAAGGAGACACTTGGGAAAAGAAGTACCAAAGTTGTTAGCGTGGGCATTTCGTCCCAAGTTGCATAATATCAGGATTTTGGTTATAACTGATTATTTACGCGGACGAGCATTGCAACGTAGCCTTAAGGCGTCGCTTCTGGTGTAATTGGTGCAATTAGTTCTTACCGTATATTAGTGTTCGTTGATCACTTTCCACTTAATGAGATTGCTTTGTTTAACGCAAGCTGACTCGCCGAACAGGGGATGGTCCACCCCCCTCTGGTTCCTCTCCTCCACCTACTCTCTCTCTTATCGTTTGTGTCAAACGATAAAAGGGTTGAGACAGCTGAGAAGACATCTCCACACGAGTGGTGGTGCGGTTAGGGTTTTGTTTCTCATATCTGGAACGAGGATCAAGTTCGACAGGCATAAAAGAGTTTCTGCTGAAATCTGCAAAATTGTTTTATCCCCCGACTAGCATATTTTGTGGGTGATTGTGTGCTGGGTTGAATATGAGATCCTCTTTTTTTTTCTCCGTGAATAATTTTTTTGTTTGGCTCCTCCAATAATTCCACTTACAGACGTGATAGAATTGAAAATGGACCGGGTAATGAGAGAGACTTCAGCGGAATTGTTCGGAATTGGAAAATGGGGAGGGCGGGAGGTTGGATTCTGAGATAAGATTAAGGGAAATATCGAACTCGAATAGTTGAACTATGACATCCACTTATAGAGGAAAATGAATTTAAATAAAATGATGTATCAAGAGATATTCGGGATTTTCTGAAGTATTTTCAGTTTTGTTGAAAATACTTTTATTCGAGTTTTGAATCTCTTGATTTTGTTTTAGAAATTTTAATTCAAATATTTATTTCATTTCATTGTTTTTTTAAAAAAATTGTTTCGAACAATTTGTCAAAGTGGTACACTTGAATAATATTTTAGTCAACAATTTTTAAAAATGAGATATTTAATTTTTAATTCCATTTGTACTAAATGCGTTACATAATAAATTTATATCATTTCTTACATATTTATATTCGCCTCTTTTTCAATTTTGATACAAAGAGTTTCATAATTACTTATTTTAAAATGATGTTATTGATTCACAAAAACAAAGAATTTACGATAGAAAGATTGATTATTGGCAATTTTATATAAAAGCATCCTAAAAATAGAGCATTAATTTTACTACTGAGTCAAAACAAACGCTATAAAAGTGACAAGATTTTAAAATTAAAATAAGAAGTTTTTAAACTTTAAAAACCCAGAAAACGTTCGATTTTTAAACTCGAAATACTGGTTTGTTACTAGTCGATGTGGAACAAAAACTTGAGGTTAGCAATTTCATATTTCTTAGTTTTCTTTCAATTAATTTTACATATATGAGTAAAATAATATGTCCGTGTTTTTATTTTATTTCAAATGCTTTTAAACAGCAATTTTATTCTTTATAAGTAAAAAGCTGCTTTTTCACAATGTTAATATGCAGAACTTAAATTCGGGCAATTCTTTTCACAGTTAAAACTCTTCTAACAATAAAATTTACTTTATGAATTATCTTTATCTCCAGCAAACAGTATACCATTTTAACATGATATCCATTTCCACTTGAATCAATTTTTTTCTTAAAGTATGCGGAAGATTTCATCTTTTATGTCGTATTTATTTTACTTTTTATTTTCAAGTTTTCTATTGGAAAATGAAGAATTCATAAAATATTTCTAGATTCTTAAAACGGAAAAATAAATTGATTAATGTATTATGAATTATACATACCCAAATCTAATAATATGGGAATATTTTGCCTCACTCTGAAAATGTGTTCTTAACCCTGCTTCAACCCATTATTTTTGTAATGTTTGATGAATACAGTCAATAACTGATTCAGAATAAATTTAGGCTCTAAATATGAATTATAAATAATTCATATCTATAAAAACTAACAAATTATAGTACAGGAAATTGAATTATTATTAAATTCCAGCTCTACGCGTATATACCTATAAAAACACAAAAATACTTAGTGTTATCCTTAATTTATCATAATTCACTCAAGAAATATTCAGTGCCAACTTTGTCAGCAGTGGCAACGAATCAATCAATCTGTGCTCAAAGTGTAGAATAATAGAATAATGTATAGACCCTGACTTTCACTTTATTGTGCATTTTTTGAACAAAGCAAAGGCAATTAGCTCTTTTCCGATCCACGAATTTTCTTTATTAACGCCTTTTTTTTCTCATTCGAAAGCACTTCTCACCAAAAGGTTTATTAAGCAAAGTGCAACTACATTTAGATTTTCTGCATTAATATACGCTTGGTTACATGCCAAGGGCAAATTTAGAAAAATGCAATTTGTTTCCCATTGTAAACGTCTGAACATTAATCAAACGACCTACCTTGTCTTTACATGAAGAGGAAAAGAAAAAAAAAACGTGGTCTTCCTTATTAAGCCCTCTTTTTGAGTGGCCTCTATTTTTAGTCAGCCAGAAGACCGTTCATCACATCAAGCATTTAGTGTTCTGGAAAGAATGTTACGTGTGTGTAAATATAAAGTTTAAGATGGAGGCAAGCTCTTTGAAAAGTTTTCTTTCCGCTTTTTTCAGGTTATGCTTTATCATTAATTGCAGGTCGAGATTATGGGAAAATTTTCTTTGCCAAAAGAAGCAGGACAAAATGGTTTTTTATGTTGATTAACACCTTGATGTTTTGAATGGTATATTAAATTACGAAACCTCGTTACCGTAATTTTTTTAAGAAGGATATTCCAGAATTATTGTATCAAGCAAAGCCTTTTCTTCCATATTAGAGTTTCAGATAATTATATATTAATTTACTTTAAACTTCTTCTCAAAAGATGCATGCAGTTTGATATCTAAATTAGAAATAAAATCTAATATAAATATAAACTACGCTGAAATATTTTAAAACTTTTCAACTGTCAGAGCATGTTTTTATATTGAAAAAAATCAAAGTTATTAATTAATTTAATTCTTACATTAAATGTAAATGAACTAATTTTATTGATTCGAATATAGAATTAATTAACTTTTCACACATTATTACACATTTTACTAGCGAGATTTTGCAAACTATTACAACAAACTTTACTTTACTCTTATTAAAGTGTAAGAAATTGAAAAACTTAAATAAACATTTAAAATAGGCAGTTTTCTGAAAATCAATAAAAGTTTTTAAAACATTTTAAAGAATATGATATTTAATTTTTTGGAGATGAAAACTTCATCTGAAAGGGTTATTTAAGCTTGGAATGTCAAAATTACAGAAATCGTTTGAATAATATTAACCATATATTTTAATAAATACAAATGCTCATAGATTTCAAAACTTAACCCATACTCATTCTATAAAACAATGAAATTTATAAACAAAAGGACACTGATTGAAACAACGTCATAAATCATAATTGAAAAATTAATTAAAAGATTCACTGATATTTAAGATCTGTCAAGATTAGTTTAGCCTTTTAATGTGAGAATCCTAAATTTCCTTCATTGTGATATGAAAATAAAGGGAATAAATAATTGTTTTCATTATATAACTTGAGAATAACTACATAATCACTCATTGATGAGCTATTATTATCTATTTAAAGTGATCCTTTAACTTACGGTAAAATATATTTAAACAGAAAGCCACTTAAATACACACTTTACAATGTATTTTAAGAATTTAAGGAGCCCAAGTACCGGTTCTCAAAAAGAGTTAAGATTAGAAGAAGGAAATAAGGTTAAAAATAAGTTGAAATAAAGAGTAACGATTTCTGCTTTAATTGAATAATTATTATCTAATCAGGTATCTTGCAGTAAACAATTTAATATTACAACAAAATTTTCACTTCTACACGTCTGAACAAAAAAAGAGAAACATATTTTTTGAAGCTGAGTTACATTTGATGATATGCTACATACATAAATACGGTAAGGGATGAAATGTTGAATAAATATATTAGACTCTACGTTAACATTTCTTTTAATTCATAGGATCCATAGAACTTAATATTTATTTAACTTAATATTTACTTTGGTTGGTAATGATAATAATTCCATTTAACTTTTAACATTTGTTGATGGTTGTATGTTGTTATTTTACTTCGAAATTTAAAAAAATGCTATTGGATTTCATTTTATATAAATTATTGTTATTTATTCTATATTCATGTGTGATATGAATAATAAAATATTGTTTTATTTTAAATACCTGAAAACATTGCATTGTTCGAATATATAATATTTAGAAGATGAAATTTATTATATTATTACTTTATACAACAATCTTATTTAAAAAGATTCTGATAATTTTATAATTTTAGTTTGAAAACTACATATAATTTTGATATTTAAATGAGAATTTTCCTTAACTACCAAATTACTTAAGCAGTAAGAGTAGTATAGACGTAATTTAAAAATTTGCGTCTCAGCAAATACTAATTTATTCGAGTTGCCACCCATTAAAAGAAATAACTTATGTTGCCTTAAATTAAGATTTATTAAAATGCTGCTCTTCAACTAAAAAAATTAATTTATTTTATTCTATTTAACTTTATATAATCTACCTTTTAACGATCTGCTATGTGCTTTGGAAACAATAAATATCACGAAAATAAAAATATAATTTACTCTGTAGGTTAGCTTTTTCGAGAATTTATCCAATTAATTTTAACTTAATACTACCTAATCTTCTTAAAAGTTTATTTCACGTATCGATTATTCCAATGAAAGTTTCTTCAGTGCTGTGCTTCTCTATTTAATCATTTTCGTAACTTTTAATATAATATTTTCTACAATCACGAGGTGTTTTAAAATAATTTTGAAAGTCTTTTAAGTGTTAATAGTAGAATTTAATAGAACAAATAGAAAAGCTTCTATCTTATATATTTTCATTATAGAGATTGTTATAACAGTTAAATTCTGGATATATATCAACGAATAATTAACTTAAATATTATTAAAACTAATAATAATTTTTACAATAGCAGATTTTTTCGAGTATATTATGGTTAAGTTCTCTGAAAATATGTGAAAGAATGAATTTCAGTTATACTCATAGTTGTATTTAGATTTTACGCATGTAAAAACTAAATAATGTTAGACATAAAAACTAATTTTATGAATAAATTTTTTTTATAAACTTTTTTTTACTAATGACATTTTAAAGCGATCTAAATCCTATAAAGAAAATTATAAACATTACAGAAATCGTTTTTAATGTTGTCAAATAAATATGGGTTGAGTAAATTAATATTTACCTTTTCTTTACGGAAAAATTACTGTTAATCCTTAAATGAATTTAATAAACTTTGATTTTAAATAGATAAAATTAATATCTTAAAAAGTAACGTACTCAAATAGCAAAAATAAATAAAAACAAGTTTATGATTGATAAATAAAAATTTTAAAAAATTCAAAAAATTGCAATTATTATTTTTTGTTTGATATGAAAAATGAATTGTGTATTAAATATAGTGAAAGAAAAAAGTATATAAGCAAACATCCTGCATTATTTTAAGAAAATAAATTATGGTAAATAGGGTAATACTAATAACTAATAATATGATAAGAAATTATCATAAACATCTAAATCTTCTATTTCCATGGAATCAAAAGATTTCGTCATCCGGACAAAGTAAACAGTCAACGGAACGAACCAATCAACCGACTCCCCATAATCCTTTCATTCAGCAAAATTCATTGCTGCATTCTTTCCTACAATCATCCGGAGGAAATGTCCGAGATAATGTTAAGTGAAAATAAACATCTCGTAAATGACCACTTACTCAGGGTATAGAGCCTCGTAAAAGACAGCGAAGGACACTTTCCTCTAACGTAAGTGACATCGCACTTGTAAGTACCCTCGTCTTGGACAGTGAGACCATGCAGTTTCAAGTGAGCCGAATGGTTGTTGAGGGAAAAAGTGGCCCTCTCTGGCCCTGAGAAATCCCCCATGGCCCTTGCCACGCCATCACTGTACAGGTACTCTCTCTTCCACTCATTGGAGACGTTCTTGGTCCAGGTGATGAAGTAGACTTTGCCACAAGAAGGGAGGTCCACCTCGCAAGGGAGGACTGCAGAGTCGCCGATAAAGCCCGCTACCACGTGTTCTCGACCTGAAGAAAACAAAGACAATGGTTAAACTTTTGGAAATATGAATATAATTATAGTTTAATTCAGATATTGCGAAGTATATATACATTTTAATAACTTATTTTTAATGATGACAGATGAGTTACCAAAGTGAAAAATAATAAGAGCAAAAAACAAAAAAACAAAAACTAAATTTTAAATGGGTATATGAATAATGAGTATATGAATAATATATATTAATTTATATTTTGTAAAATATACGAACTGCTTGTTAAACGTCGGGAACAATTTTTCTATAAATGACATTAACAAATGAGCTAGAGAAAACATTCCTTATACATTGTCATCAAAATGTATTAGTTATTTTCAAGAAAGCGCAATAACGACACAAACTATTACTATAAGCGAGTAAATAATGTTCACTTTAATATAATAAACCTAATTATACCTTGATGAAGATAAGATAACATGATAAATATGTATACTTCTCATAATCGGTTTTAGGTGAAAAATGAAATTCTTACAAAGGGAGTTTATTTAACAGAGGTGATATAAACATATATTTGTAACTATTTAATTCAATTAAAATATAACTTTTGTTTCATAAGTAGGATAATACAACGACAATATTGATACAAATTGTATTAATTATATTTTAAACAAAAGAAAGTCATAACCATTATTTTGTTGAATGATACATAAAAAAAATAGAGCTTGAACTGGTATGATTTTTTTTTGGTGATATTTTAAAGTATTAGACACCTTTTAGTGAATTTAGGTTGGTATAAATAAGTTCATACATGTATTTAACACCCTTAGATCATTCATTCTATAAGTTCACATAATACAGGAGAAAGGGCAAAATACGAGAAAGGAGTTATTGTACACATACAGCCTATGTGTGTGCGGTTTATCAGAGCAGAGGAAGATTTAAAAGAAAGATTATAAGATGCTGTAAAAATGGGTTAACAGGGAGCATGGTAGAATCTCACATTTTTACAGCCTTCACAATAGGAATTCACAGGAGAATATAGACGCTTTATGAGCATTGTGGCCCATGGTCCTTTTCTCCAGCAACGATTTTTTAGGTCCAGGATGGTTCCGAGAGAGAGAAGACAAGTTATATTTACCCTTCCAAAAGCACCTCCAAATGCACTATAGAGAAACTTGGCTGGCCTAATCATCCGCCGAATATCATTCTCACTTTCCAAAAATACTTTGGACATAATAGCCCTATATGAAACAACATTGCCAAACATACAAAGAACGCAGAGCAAACTGCATATTTAATATTTCGTCTCTGTATTTCACAGCAGTCACAGATCTTCTATAGCACAGATGGCAGCATAAGATATGGATACTTATACTACCATCCAAGCCATCAAAATTCCGCTGAAATTCTGGTTTTTCTTCTTAGACGTTAATGAACATATGTAAAGTTCTTGATTTTTTTAGATTAAAGTACGTCGAGAAGCAGCAGTTAAACTGAATCTAGACATCGATTCGTAAGAAAACACTCCATTGATACCTACTCCAATGTAATATTCTATGCACCATTTTAAACAAGCTCTTAAGAGCTCCGAAAATTTAAGGGGACACATTACGATTTAATTGACAAAAATCGGCCAAAAAATCGAATATAATTTTTTAGCCTAAATTATTTTTATATGCTTTTCTCTAACCTCACAAAATGTGAAAGCTCTAAACTTAAAAAATGCAGAACTATAACAGCTTTTACGTTCGTTTTTATTCACATCCCTATGGCAAATCAAAACTTTAAACTTACTTATCTCAGAAAGATAAAATAACTAGTTTGTCTTCATTTAAAACGCTAAAACGTTTTTCTATTGTGCTTAATGCTTTGATTTTCTTCTCTATTGCTAATAGTACATGTAACAAAAGTTGGTAGACATTTTTGAATCAAAGCAATACTTATATTTTTTAAAATAATTGAATTCAGAAAATTTATGAATTTTTTAAGGAATTTTCAATAAGAATTCATAAAAAGAAGTATTGTAAGAATACCAATCTTGTTATCGTAAACCCCATTGCTACTTTTGTTGTACTTAATTTGACCTAATTGTAAATCAAATTTTGTGCGTGTACGTAAAGTTTTGTAGGAGTAGCCTCTTTAAAAATCACTTCACAGAATTTAAGTTTTTTTCTTTAATAAGTTAAATGACTAGATTTTGTATGAAATTTTGAGCATACATATGTAATCTGTTTTACATAGTATATACACATAGAGAGAGAGAAGGCAACCGAAAAATTTTTAAAAATCCTTAAATTAAAAATGTTTGCGTAAATTGTACCATAAGGGGTACATTAAGGGCACGAAACATACCTCTTCCATGTAACCACGTGGGAAAAGAAAACTTTAAAACTTAATTTCATGTGGTTACTTCCTATTGAAAAATATTATTTTCCTGTTACGCCTTTCTATAATGGAAAATATTAATCTTTAGTGGTCATCGTGCCGGTTGCCCATGCCTCCTTTTTATGATTCAGTCTCATTAAATTGTTCTCCATAAATTGCGCGTGACGCTGAATATTATATAAGTATCCAAATATTTGCATTTGTGACCACATTTTTCAAGTATTCCGATGATTTTCAACCACATTCTATACTTCAGATATTGGTGGCTACTCATTTGAACATAATTTTACTGAAAAATACAATACAAATTACTGAGATGAGCGAACAAAGAAGAGTGGAAAGTGATATGTGAGCTTAATAACGGATAGGAAAAATTTGTAACTTCGTTTTGAAAGCATTACTTTGAATTTTTGTTCAAAACTTTTCAAAAGATTCCACTAAATATGTATTTTTAAAAATTTTAAGTGTCATGGTATTCAGAGATTAAAAAGAAATTGTTGCTAAGCACTTAGTGTTAAGTTAGTTACAGTGTTGCTAAGCACTTAGTTAAGTTAGAGTGTGGTAATGCATCATTATGTCCACTAATAGTTATCACATTATACCATTATTAATGCATTATTTATATTTTATGGAGAATTGAGGATAGCAATAAAACGAAATAATAATGGTTTTTTAAATAGCTATTGTTTCTTTTAAGAAAATGGTGACTTTTTTATGTCTCCAAGATGGAATTTGTGCACAATCAATAAAAAAAAATCATTATTTTTTAAAAATAGAATTTCTTGTATAAAGGGCAACATTTTATTAAAATTTGAAATATTTGAGTGAGTGAGTGAGAGAGAGAGAGTGAATATTAACATCGCACTGTTCATATACACGAGGGCTTTTCAAAGTATCTGAGAAAGTAAGTATTTTGATGAAACAATCAGAATTCTGAATGAGATTTTTAATATGCTCTGAATATTGCTTTAATTCTATAAGTTATTGATCCCCAAACATTGTATTGCGTGATACTAATAGCTGCAAGGGCATTTTTAGCAGATCGCGATAACATTAATGTTATTAAAAATAAATACAGAAAAAAACTCACTAATGAACACTTATACAACTGTATTCGAATAGTAATTATTACTTACTCTCCCAATATTAAAAAACTTTGTTGAAGACAAAACAAGAGTTCTATTTTCATTAAAGTCTGATCAAAATATATTATTATCAATATTATTATTTATCAATATAAGCTGTTCAATTTCTTCCTTATCTATAATTAAATTTCAGTTTCTTTTTGTTGTATACAGTTTAACTAAAATTAATTTCGTATTTACTAGAAATGTAAATTTATAGGAAAAAAGCAAATTCAAGACTTTTTTTAAAAAAAAAAGACTTGGGTATCTCTTTTGTTTTGTAAATCACAAAAGGATTTACGTATGGTATGGTAACACAAATATTTCATAAGCTTGGTGATTACTATAAGTAATAGTGTTGGTGCTGTTACTTATGACACCTGATCGTCAGTAACATCAGATCAAGGTCCACGTAAATCATCGCGGCTAAAAGCTACATTTTTACGCCTGTTGTTAGCCTTAGCTTTGAGAACTGTGCAAGGGGCAGTACGATTTTGCTCGGTTCCACCTTGATTTTGAGGGAGAGCACCCTGGGGGTGATCAGTGGCCTCTAACCGCTCTGCCCCTTCCACCAACCTCATGAGAGGACTTGCGGATCGACATCTATTTAGAGAGTACCTCCATGCCGCGAAGGCACTATACATTTACAAACATTCATGCCTTCTTCGGAATTCGAACCCAGACCCTACGGCACTGCAGTCAGCGTCACTAACCACTACACCGGATGGGTGGCATAAGTAATAGTTAAATGTGTCATGTAATTATGCACACGAAACTATAAACTGTTCAGTTCTAAAAAAAGATTATGAAGAACTTTTTTACATGTACTTAATGGATTTTAACATTAACAGTTTAAATTAAAGAAATGTAAACCTGTGAGAACACGCAATTTTCAACAAAATTTCGTAATTTAGAATATATTTTTTGTTGTGTCTTATATAAATTTATATAATCATGTGAGCTTTAAAGGTGCTAAAAAAAGAAATACATCTTTAACTGGGAATTATCTTACAATTTAGTTATTTTACTAAGGTTACGTAAATAAAGACAGCAATCTAATTTCGAAAACGATTTGATAAAAAATGCTTTAAGATTTTTTCGCCAAGTACTGCTTGTATTGTGTATTTAAATCAAACCTATGAAAAAAAATATTTATTTCTACAATTCCACTCATGAGCCAACTTAGGCATTTATCTTGAATCAACATTTAAATTGTGACGAGTGAATTCAGCAGATCCCTTCCATTTTAAACGATAACTACCTACAAAGAAAGAAGAAAACTTAACAGCCTGTAAAAGAAATCTGACGAACAGATACTTAACTTTTTCAAGAACTCATTCTTATTTAGACGAAATTCGCGCTCCGCCGAAGAAACTTCTTTGCACTCAAATTAACTCGAAAACTGTCACGATCGTTATGCAGAGTTAGGAGTGAAAAAAAATTCTATTAAAACAGGAAAAGATGAAGAAGGAAAAGAAAAATAACACAAGAAGCCTAGCGCTAATTTAAAATTTTTCTACGTAAACGTATCATTAATCAAAGAGTCTGGAGGCAAAGAAAGCAAAAGCTAAAAAAAATAATACCTTCGCTCTAAAGATTGTGTTCGATTTTAGATTTACTTCGGTATATATTTCCCTATTCCTTTTTTCTATCGAAGCCTTTTTGATCACTAAAAAATAAAAATCGTGTTTAAGTGTCTTGTTTGTCTTATCATAGGCGTGTCTTTGCAGATAAAATGACCGTTTCCTCGAAAAAAATGTGTGTACATTTCTCTCTGACAGGCCTGATATTGATCTTAAATGCAAATAATTTCGGTAATAAAAGTCAATCATAATCAACGATAAAGCGAAGTAAAACTTTCCTTTCTTGTTATTCTATGTTCAGACTATAGACAAGTTTAAAAATCATAATTAACACGCACATGAGAAAACTATTTGTCTTTGTTTGAGAATCGTGATTATATTGATGAACTTTTTCTTTTTCGACTTTTTTTTACAAGTAAATGTTTAAAAATTTATTAATATGAAAATTGGGTACCACTGAATATTTTTGACGAATATATCTAGATATAATACTTTATTATTACCTTTTTTTCGTTTCTTCCATCAAATTTCATAGTGAGTTGATTTCAAAGGTAAGATTAATGCTGAAAATGTTTTAAATTCTTAATTCCCTAAAATGTCTTAGTCATAAAATTACGCTATTCTCACGTCCACACAGTACAATATCTAAAAACGATACATAAAAAACTCGTTTTTCGTAATATTTTAAAAATGAATTAAAAAAAGAATACCTTTGAAATGAAAAATTCTCGAAAATCAAAGCTTTGTTCAGTAAGTAAACAATTCGTAATTTGGTGTTAAAAATTCCACTACTTAATCTTTCTATAAAGGGACTTTTCTATTGTTGTTTCTTATCCCATGAGATGGACAGTAATATAAGATCAAGAACTGCTAAATTCATCATGACAAGGGAGGTGAAGGGATGCAAAATTATGACTGTTGTCAATGGCGTAATGGATAATATTAGGGCCCTCCTGTAAAGTCAGGATTTGGGCCCCAAGTCGGATCTTAAAAGGGATTGCAAAACCTAAAACTTAGGACCCCTAGAATCCTGGCCTTCCCCCGTGATAAGGGGGTTGTGGGGATGTACGCTACGCACTGTCTTTTTGACCGCAGCTTTGAGACCATGCAGGTAACAGTTTTTCTCTGTTCTACTCAAAACATCCGAGGGGGGGGGAGTCCAGCTGTATGCCACATTTCTTCAACTACCAACAACTTCTTGAGAGGAATTTCAACTCACCAATATCTAGATTAGCTCCATGCCGCGCATGCATTACAAATTTACGGAAATACATGCTTTATTTAGGATTTGAACCAAGGCCCTTCAGTACAGCTGCAGCGATACAAATTACTGTTCGATCTTTTATTTATCATTAAGAAAGTATTTTTAAAATTCAATTAAAATATTTTTAATTCCAAATTTACTTTAGAGTTGTGCTAAAACAATAGAAAAAAAGTTGATAATAGTTTATTTTCGTGTAGTTGCACTTTTCAAAATGACATTCGTAATTTACTTAACTTACATTTTCTTAAAAAAAAATTTCTTGTTCAATTGAAAATTAGTATTATATATCAGCAAATATATGTAAGTGCAATAAATTTCAAAGTATTCGGTATAGCTGAATATTTTTTTTTAATATTGAATAGATATTGCTTGAGCTAACTTGAAATACAAATATCAGAATCTCTATGACATTACTGAATAAATGAAGAAATTAACTTGATTAGTAAATAGTACGAATTTCCTCATACATTTCGTAAAATCTCACAAAAATTAATTAATATGTTTACAAATACTGAATATAGATTAAGGCGCTTAAAGTAAAAACTATTCAATTCAAAATATCCTATTGTCCTAAAATTGTTTCTAAAGCATGATTTTTTTAAAACATTCTAACAACTCTAGTGGCGTAACGTACACCCCCGCAATCCCCTCATTGCAAGAGGGCTCAGGGACTCTAGGGGCCCAAAGCTTGTATGTATTTGCGCTTGGGGCCCAAAATCTGTGTTTGCAGCGGGGCCCTAATGTTCTCCATTACGCCATTGAACAACTCCCAAAATTGCTAAAGATTTAAAGTTCCCAATATCATAGATTTTATTTATTGAAAAAATAATAATATTAATTCACAATTTAATACAAAAAATTGTTCGAATCGATTTTAAATTTGTATAAATTATTAGTTCATAGCAAGTATTCGATTTTGAAATTGATATACCCACCACACATGATAATTACGCATGTGAACGTATAATCTTTGGATAAAAGAGGGGATCAATAAACTGAGTCTTCTCTTGGAAGAGAAAAAAAACATTTTTCATAATGGATTTCCAATTCCCTGACTCAAGTTGTGCCAGTTTGAAAACTCCATGGGAGCTATCCCATTGCTATTCATCTAAAAACGTCCTTCTTGAATAAGTGATATGGCATTAATTATGAATTCCCATGTCTATCATAGATGAAAGCCTTTGTCACCATTTAGAGATTACAGCAGAATACGGTGAAGGCTCCACCTTCAACATATACCTTCACTCTTTTTAATTCACGGTAATTTTATATCAGCAAGAAATACCACCCAATCGTGTGATTGATGTGCTGTTAATGCTTTTGCCTCAAGAAATGTTAATAGTACGTTTGATGTGAGGAATTATTTTAGAGTCATCTTATTAGCTGATCTGAGTATTTTTTCGATAAGAGTTTAATCCAATGAGTTTATTTTCTTGTCATTTCGATTTATGTTTTTGACTACATGTTCCTTTCTTTCACTGGCATAGCCAACTCCGAAAAGATTATGAGTCAAAAATCTTTCAGGGCTCTTTTTTCGATATGGGAACCCTGTCAGTGAGATTGTAGTTACACATGTTGAGACCCCTATAGCTTAGGGGTCCCGTATTAATAATATGGTTGATACAGCAGTAACTACGCCACTGCTTTCTTCAAACTATTACAAAACATTAGAAGGAAAGGGGAAAAAAGTGGGACTCTAAAATTTTTTTAACTAAAGCATTTAAGCAAACAGTTACACATATGATTAAAAATGGAGTCTTATAACTTAATATAAAGCCAAAGGGATTTATATAATTTTTATATTGTTATATTTTATAACGATTCGTAAATGAATTTTGATTACTTTCAACTGAATAAATACGTGTATGTCATCCGTACACGTTGTTAATTATATAAAAAAATATTTTTAATCGCATTCATACATAAAATACTTTCTGGAAAGCAGTGGCATATCCAGAAATTTTCATTTGGAGATTTTTGAATTTCAGACCCTTAAGTGCTAATTAAGAATAACGCCATTCTCGCTCCCCAGTTCGAACGTTTTTAACATATGCGGTGTATGGGGGATGGAGGGAGAAAAGACACAAATAAGCACATTTTCTCTGAAATAATTAAATTCTTCGTGAACATTCTCAAGGTAATTTTTGTTGCAATCCAAAGCTTTCGGAATAGTTTGATTGAGAATACCACAGACAAAATAATCGTATTTCGGAAGGACGGACATATATGTCCGGAACGCATAACGCACAGGTTGATTGAGACGGATAAGGCCGGTGGCACTAAAGGGTTATAAGGGCTACATCAGGGGTCGGCAGCCTATGGCACGTGGTACAATTCTCAATGGCACTCTACATACTCTACATATTTCTCAATATTTGAGTAGATGGAAGTTGAAAAATCTGTAATGTAATCTGAGAGATAACTCAAAAGATAAATTTACAGCTATTTTGTAAATTTTTGAATGCCATTGCTGGAGAGATTTAATTCTTTGAAAAGAGAAAATTGCATCTACTTCGCTTTCTACTTTTGACTCTACAAATCTAAGTATCTATCTTTCCTCATATGAAGAATATTTCGAGTCTGGAAAGATTTTTTTTACAACTAAATACTCGGAATCGTGGCAAATTTGAAGTCACAAATTAATGCCTTCTTTTGCGATATGAAAGTAGAGAGATTCAAGCACTAGGTTCGCATTAAAATTTTCATTTATCTTTTGATTCAATTTTAATGAAGGCTAATATTTATACTTTATGTTCTTTCTTGTTTTTATAAATATGTTTAAAATGCATAATGTAAATTTTTTGAAGAGAAAATTTCTTTACCCGCATTGGGCACTTTTTGGTAGGGGAAAATCTTATGGGTTCGCGTCACCGACATGCTCATGACTGGCGCATGCGCAGTGTGCTGTGCGCTTTAGAAGCTTTTTGAATGGGTGAAATCTCGTGCGTTCGCGTCACCGACATGCTTATAGCAGTATATCTGTAGCTATACAGCTGACGTATAGTGCTGTGTATATCTTATAACTGAAATTGAATGGATTTAGTGAAAAGTTCAATGTGTATATACTGTGCATTATTGAAATAGTGTTTTTGTTTGATTATTATTTGAATGGTTTCATTGAAAAATCATTGTGCAGTACAATAGTGTGTACTAAATAAATAAACTGATATTTTTAAGAAAGAAAATAAATAACAGAAAATTATTTTAAATACTCGTATTTATTTTGGCGTTTGAAAATTTTGTATTATTTAAAATTATTTAAAATCTTCGTATTTATTCTGGCGTTTGAAAATTTTGTATTGTTTATTTTCTAATATTTAACCTCTGCAATGCATCAAGTGATCCGGATTAGAATTTCACAGTGGCTTAGAGTTTTCTTACAACCGTGATAAAACAGACTTCTAATTGTTCAATCATATTTTTATCGTGGATTTTGAAGTTAAAAATTTTATAAAATTTAATAATAATCCAAGATTAATGTGTTGAAGTTTAAAATATAGTTAGTAATGCAAATTTATAGTTTATTACTTTATATCATTAAAATCTTTAGTTTAAAATAATGAAAACGGCTCCAAATTTAAAGCAGCAGCCGCACCTTTATTATCCAACTCTACATACATTGTCGTGAGAATGGAATGTTTCAAACATATCCTACTGTGTGGCACGCTGAATCATATTGTTATATTGGTTCGGCACGCCACAACTACAAGGTTGCCGACCCTCGGACTACATCATATAAACAGAAAGAAGATGGCCAGCTATTAAATCTACAAGAGGAAATATATTACAATAATTTTACTAAACTTTAATGCTGAATCAAATCGTGAAGAATTTTTTTAAATCTTGCCACGGGTCTATTCGGAATTTTTCAATTAACAAATCTTTTTTAGAAAAAATGGTCTTTACTATTTATTTTATTGGAAACCTTCTTACGAAGAAGAAGATGTGAGTATGTAAATTAAATATTGTATATGAAGAAGGGCAGAAAAGGAAAAACTTCCAAGGAAAGCTCAGGCCTACAAAGGGTAGTGATGCCAATGTTGATGATTATTCCAACCAAATTAAAAGCATTTTCTTTTACTGAAATTTCTAGCTTTGGCTTAAATTATTCATAACTTACAATATTTCTCATTATATTTGAGAAATTGATTGAGAGTACGGAATAGTGTATAAATTTTACACTAGTATATAATATCAAAATGACCAAATGTATATATATACAGTCGACTCTCGATAATTCAAACCTTCGATAATACGAACCTCTTGATAATTCGTATATGCTCGTTCCCTAGAAAAACTCTTGCTATTTCGAACTAAAACAATGCGTTTTGGTACACTCAAGATTTCAAAGTAAAATCTGAGGCTGACCCGACTACAATACGCTATAATTCGAAGTTATTTTATAAAACTCTCGACAATTCGAACACTCACTATCATGTGCAGTCCTGTAATAAGCAGGTTGGAGCTAGCTTACAAGTTCTGCGTTGTCTCCCCTGTAAAATAGCCCCTTTGATAACCAACTGACCCCTTCTTTGTGTTTTCCGGTTCCTCAGGTGAAAAGACACATTTATTGTTTTCAATAGGACAACAGACCAACTGCACCTGTTGTCAGTCGTCCATATTTTTCGTTTTCACACGTGGCCTTACTATTCATGTGTTTAGAAAGGATGGTTCGCTATTGGGAATATGAGATGCGTAGGATTGTGTATGCATGTATTGAATGTATCATTTTAATACATGACTTTTAACTTCTGTAAAATATTTATATTGTATAATATGTACTTTTTAAAAGTACTTTTAAAAAATTTTATACATATGTACAATTGTTGTTTTATTAGATAGTTTCAAATTTAAATGTACAAGAAAAAAAATTCTCTTCGTGAATTTTGGGAATTTTTTTCTACCCTCTTGATAATTCAAAGTTTTTCATTGGACCCTCCAACTTCGAATTACCGAGAGTTGACTGTATCATATAAACACATATAATATATACATACATCATGAGAAAACTTATTTTATTATCAAAGAGATTTCTCTCAACTTCTAATAAGTTTGTATTGAGTAAAAAAAAGACTAAAAACTTGAGTGATATGGAATACAAGTTTAAAAAATAAATTAACTTTATTCAACATCATTTTATTCCCATGTCACCACAATATCATTATCAAATATGTAATTATAAAAATTAAAAGAACTCTTGCACACAAAAACAAGCTTTTCTTAAAACAAAACATTAACTTTTAATTAAATCTCCTTACGTAATGCTAATTTGAGCACCAAACGCTAATTTTTTAATATTTTCATCATCTCTCCGAAAGACATATGCTGGCGGAAGTCTTTTTAGAACAGTTCAGTCATTAAGAACAATGTACGGAAGAGGAAAATAGATTATCAGGATCTTTATATACACGATTAAACACCCATCATTTCTAAACCTACTAGCTCATTTAAAAAATGATAAATCAATAGCACACTTTTTAAACTCGTCTTCCATTGTTGCTCCCAAAATTATCAACCAGCCTTCTCCCGCTTTGCAGTCTCTTACATTCTTCAAGAGAGAACACTTTTTTTGCTATTTATTTTCGCCGTATCAGTACAGTAGAAGTACATCATCTTTTGTTATAAATAACTTTTTCAGTGAACGAGGAAGGCTGATAAATGTGTCAGCTGTAAGTGAGGGGTAACCCAAGAAAAGGGTTGCTGAGGATGAAAAATTAGAAAGAAATGAAAATAAAATAAAAACAATTTAATTCATGACTTGTAAATGAACCTTATAAATCGTCAATGATAAAGCTTTAACGAAATTACGGATGTTAGCGTGTAATTTATTGCAGAAAACTTCTTTTGTAATGGATGAAATGTATGAGTAATAGCACATTTTTGGTCTATTATATTTCACTTTGTCAAATTATTTAAAATAATATCCAGTATGGAATTACTTATAATGTTATGCTAGCAAGTTTTCGTTTTTTGAATTATTACCTGCTATATATTTCCTTTATAAAAAGAAAGATTCAGTTGGCTCCAGTTGGAACGAAACACCATTATAGTATTATTATTTATTATTAACATTCAATGTAAATGTATTAATAAGAGTTTTTCTTTTGAATATTTATATAACCAACTTCAGAGTTAAACGCAAATAAAAATTGTTTGTAAATGTTGAAATTTGTCAAAACTGCCAGTTATTGACTATTACATGTGCGTGAATATAACAAACTAATTATAAAGCTACAGTAATAATGAATTTTAACTGTAAAGAAAAATATCTTTACACTATTTTAATACATAAAATATTCCTTGATAATGATTTTTTAGAAAGTATATTTCTAAAACCAGTTATATATTCATAAAAGAATGGTTGCAATATTATTCAATCATACTTTTAAGTGGGTTTTAATTCTGGGAACTCGAATAATTATTTTTTTTAAAATTTCATCCTGAGAATACTTTTAATGAATCACTCATGAATAATAAAATAACTCATATGATTTTATTTTGAAAATAACGTATTAAAAATGCATTTAATATTTTCTAAACTTGTTCAAATAATTTTCATTAATAAATAAAATATTTCTAAAATATAAATCGATTTCTTCCCAGTGAATAGTACTATCATTCAATGAATGTCACACATCAGCACACATGCGTTTTAAAAAAATCTAGTATTGACTAGACACCAAAATAAGATTGAAATCTGAATTATATATTACTAGCTGTTACCCGCCCGCTTCGCTGGGTATTTCATGACGTTTTATAAATTTTTGTTGGTTATATATATGTATAAATTTTTGATATTTAAGTCCTAGCATTAAGAATTCGATTGTATTGAAAAATATGCGCCCCTTACGTTTCTCAACGCCACTTGGGTGTCGATTTTCACGAAACGCATTTTGTGGCGTATCTCTATTCTATGAGAGGAATCTGCTTGCCAAACTTCAACACTGTGCGTCTAATAGTTTAAAAATCGGAATAATTATTTATATCTCCCCTTAACTCCCTGCAACACCCCTTGGGGTTCATTTTCCCCAAAACCCATTTTGTAGAGGATATTTACTCCATGAAAGAAACATGTCTACCAATTTTCAAGCAGGTTGGTCAAGTAGTTTAAAAACGAAAATATTTATCTATTACGTCCTTAATCCTTCTCCCCCCGCAACGCCACTTTCCCAAAAACCATCTTGTATCTGATCTCTACTATATCAAAGGAATCTATTTATCAAATTTAAAGATTGTGTGTCTAATATTTTAAAAATAGAAATAATTATCTATAACGCCCCCTAAGCCCCCGCAATGTCACTTGGGAGTCGATTTTCACCAAACTCATTTTGTAGCGGTTCTCTACTCTATGAAAGGAATCTTACCCAATTTCAAGATTGAGCGTTGAGTAGTTTAAAAATGGAAACAATTACTTATAACGCACCTCAACCCCCCGTAACGCCCCTTGCGTTTCGAATTTCGCAAAAAATCCGTTCTTAGTGGATCTCTACTCCATGAAAGGAACATGTTTACCAAATTTCAAGTCTGTAAGTTGAATAGTTTCGGAGATATCGTGATTAGTCAGTCAGTCAGTGAGTGAGTCGCTTTTCTCCTTTATATATATAGATAATTATTTATATCTCCCTTCCCCCCCCCGGAACACCCCTTGAGGGTCAATTTTCCCAAAACCCATTTTGTAACGGATATTTACTCCATGAAAGAAACATGCCTACCAATTTTCAAGCTGGTAGGTCAAGTAGTTTAAAAACGAAAATATTTATCTCTCACGCCCCTTAATCCCCGCAACGCCACTTGGGGGGCTATTTTCCCAAAACCCATCTTGTAGCTTATATCTACTCTATGAAAGGAATATATTTATCAAATATAAAGACTTTGCGTCTCATAGCTTAAAAATGGAAATAATTATCTATAACGGCCCCTAAGCCCCCGCAACGCCACTTGGGGTCAATTTCCACCGAACTCATTTTGCAGGGGATCTCTACTCTATAAAAGGAATCTGTTTACCTAATTTCAAGATTGTACGTCGAGTAGTTTAAAAATGGAAACAATTACTTATAATGCCTCTTAACCCCCCGTAACGCCCCTTACGATTCGAATTTCGCAAAATCCGTTCTTAGCTGATCTGTACTCCATAAAAGGAACATGTCTACCAAATTTCAAATCTGTAGGTTGACTAGTTCCGGAGATATCGTGATTAGTCAGTCAGTCAGTGAGTGAGTCGCTTTTCTCCTTTATATATATAGATATACAGACAAAGATATTTTAATATAGATATAAATGTAGTTATATAAATTTATGTTTAAATCAATGTTTCTCAAACTGTCGGGCCCTCCCACCTAGGGGGAGGCATGATAACTTTACGAGGGGTGTGTGAACTTGTTGAAAAGTCGAAAACAAAAGATTAATTAAAAATTATTAATTTACCGAAGGTAAACAAAAAGATACATTCTGATACAATTAAAAATAAAATACACATTTACATTGTTGTATTACACTTATAAATGTATCAGTACTGCACAATGTATTTTATAATTAATTTAACAATACTGAGTTAAGAACAACTTTAATAATTACCAAGGATTTGCCATACATAAAATTATATACACAAATCAACACTTATGTTGATAATTGTACTGTTTATAATTAATCCATTAACTGACGATTAAAAGTTACGTGATTCGCTCCCAATGCCACCGTTTTCTACGTACGCACGGGTATGTGCTGTATGGGGGTGAGAATAGGAATAAATAAGCAAATCCTCTGAGATAGGTAAATCCTTCGCAAACACTGTCAATCTCCTTTTATTGCATTCCAAAGCTTTCGGAATAACTTTATGGATAGCAGAGCATAGAAAAGACCGTACTTCATAAAGACGTATATTTACGTCCAAAGCAATTAACACACTGGCTGAGTGAGACGTTTATATACGCCGGCGGCACTCAAGAGGTTAAAGTCGTACCGTAGGTTTAGCTTCAGAGTATAGTATTATTGAATTCAATACACACATTGTTATTGTGTGGAGGGGGTACGATGAAAATTATGATTGAACATTGGGTCGCAAATATTGAAACTTTGATAAACACTGGTTTAAATAATTATAAATCTAGCTTTAAACAAAGCAAAAAGCAAAAAAAAAAAAAAATTGGAAAGCAGTACATGATAAAGTATTATAACGCAGTTTAGTTATTGCTGCTTTACATTTGAAATATGCAAGTATGTATATTTCAAACCATATGTATACTTAGATTATTTGAAGAAAAAAAATCTTTTTTTTTTTGTATAAGACTTTTTCTTAAGTACGAGGCATTATGTTATATTATTTAAGAACGAATGTTTTCTTTTATCTACGCTTATGGAAACATATTTTTAAGTGTCAAAGATGCGTTATATTGGTCCCTCATAAGAATAAAATGGTTGTGACGTCAAACGATTTTAATGTGTGACGGGTTTTATTCACGCCCTTCCACTAATCCTCACGAGGAAAGATAATTCTTTACTTTTGCTTCAGTTTAAAACTGCCTTCCATAGGGAGAACTTGGTTTTATTCTAATTCGAGTGCTATTTAAACCCAAGCAAAGTGAGTGTCAGAGTTAGTCGTTAGACTGCTATTTTAGTGAGATTTACGATGTGGAAATCAGAAGCCTTGATGCTCTTGTTGAGAAGCACCTTTTAGTATAATTGATTCATTTCCACTGTGAACTCAATAACACTGTATTCAAGGTCAAAAATGTGCGATAGAACTTTGGGAATTTCGTTTTACTAGTGGTATCTACTTAGCGGACTGTATTTTGTTGAACGACAACTTTTTATAATAATAAATTGTCTTGTTGTCGAAATGACACCAGAGGACACTCTAGGTTAATTTAGTTGGAAAATAACTCCAAGTTAACCTAGAACCAGAAAACTTTTTCTGTGTAATCACCAGGGAAAATGATAAAAAGTCACGAAATAGTTTTTAATTCCCTGCCAAAATGCGGAAAGTAGAACAAAATAAATAGTCTTCGGTGTCAAATTGACACCGACGGATCTTCTAGTGTTAAATGAAATTATAATGAAATATTAACAAATAATTCCATTTAAATTTAATTTTAAAACGATTACACCAGCTAAATGTAAAATTAAATAGATAGTCCCCCATTACAAGTTAGTTCGATTAGTACATCACTTATGTACTATTCTTCTTTCATAAATAACGAAGGCAAACACCGAATTAAATCACCTCTAAAAATTTCTTTAATGCGATTCCTATGTCACAAATCAGAATAATTTTACCGTCTCTCCTTTCCTTTCATTTTTTTTTATTCCCCATCCTCACTAAGTATCCGTGTACACCTCCCAGAAAATTCATTCACTTTTCCTGACATCCCTTTTTACATAATGACGACAGATAAAACGCAGCGTTTGTTCTATTTTAAAGTACTGCAATTGCAAAAGAATGGATTCACATCTTTTGAATTCACGTTATTACTAGCCCGCTAAAATGGCACGGTGCACTTAAGCGAATGAAATTAGAGGAGCCAGGGAAAACATCACAATGACGTCCCGAATCGTCACAGTCACACAGTAGGGAGTAGATACCCCATATCGGTGCAATTTAGAAGAATTGGGTATTCGGTGGTCTGTCATTACGTGCCCAAAGAGTTGAGAATGATGGCAGTTGAGAACGGTTTCCGCACTCAAACCAATTGTTTCCGTTATCTTTGGCCAGGGCTGGTTATGGGATGGTATAAGTGGTGGTATATTTATGTTTCTGGTTTAGAAAAGGGTGATTTCTAGGTGCTGAATGTTGCTTCCAGACGTATTTATGGCGACGTTCTGTTTTTGAACAGAAGACATTTATTTCGAATGGGGTCTTAACACAGTATAAAGGAGGAATTGTGGTGGTGAGATTTAATGTGTAACTGTATTTCATGCTGGGTAGTTTTGGAGAGCGAACTCTAAACGTTTTCGTTAGTTTTATTTCAATTGTAAGCGAAGTTGTATAGCAGATAATACAATAAAAAGGCATTAACAAACTAATTTTTGATATATTGAGTAAAAATATAACTCTATATAATGCAAATATATTTTAATATTAAATCCGGTATTCCTGATTATATTTGTATTAATCGTTCCTATTAAGATATTTTTTGAATTTTTTTTTTAATTGCGCGCGTTTATTATTTTTCTTTTCTAAACATATATAGGAGAAAAGAGTCTCACTCACTCATACCGAGAGGACCAGAACTATTAGATCAACAAACTTCAAATGCTGCAGGCATATTTCTTTTATTGAGTAGAGATCCTCTATTAACGGGTTTTGTGAAAATCCACCCACAAAGTGGGTTACAGAAATGTTATGGGCAAACATTCTTGTTTTTGAACTGTTAGATCTACAAACTTCAAATTTTACAGGAATATTTATTTTGCTAAGTATAAATTCTCTGTGAACTGGTTTGGAGAAAATAGACTCCAAAGGAGGTTTCGGGGGGGGGTGTATACGTAAGAAAATTTCCGTTTTTTAAACTATTAGACATATAGACTTGAATAAGTACAAGTGTGAAGTACAAGTGTTTAGGCAAATCAACACCCAAGGGGATTGCGAGGTTGTGGGGTGATATACACAACATTTCTTGTTTTTGAACTAATTACACCTACAGACTTGAAACTTCATTCGCATGTATCTTTTACTGATTAGACATCCGCTATAAATGTGTTTTGAGGAAATCTATTCCCAAGGGCGATAACGGGGGTGTTCTCGATACATATTCTCTTTTTTAACTGCTATACCGACATACTTGAAATTTGGAAAGCATGTTTATTTTGTTCAATAGAAATCCACTAAAAATGGAGAATAGACTGAGGGGAGGTTGGAAGGGTGTAAAAATAATATACTTCCGGTTTAGAGTTTCAAGTCTTCTATTTTTTAAAACAAGAGGTGAGGAACATAAGGATGTTTTTCATTACTATCGAAAGCTTTACGCTTAGACATATATTAATAACTTAAAAGTAGTTAGTAATATGACATTATGAAATATTCAGCGAAGTGGATTGATAATAGCTAGTATGAAATAAGTGTTTGTAAAATTCTTCTTAAGTGTCTTTAAAATCTTAATTCCTTTTTACATAATCAGTTAGTATTTTCTATGTGCTTCGTACTTAACACCCTGTAGAAAATTTAAAAGGAAAAACTAAGAAAAATGCATTTTGTGAAGGATATGAAAACGTTTTTAAAATTTAATTTACATATGATTAAAAATAATCAAGGACTGAAAAAAAATGAGGTGTAAATTTTCTTTTTGACACTTTGTGGTAAAAAGAAAACTGCTTCAAATATATTCCGTCTCTTAAAAGCCTTTTTAAATGTCAAGTAAATGCGACTTTTATTCCAAAGTAAGACACTTAAAAAGCAGTCTGAGGTATTTAAGTGAATTAGTCCATCATTACTCTGAAAATTTCTTCAGTACAACTATTTGCAATTTTTTTCGTGGTCTTAAAGACTCGTGTTGAAAGAACTCGGAGTTATTCAACTTCAAAGAGACTTAACTGTAAAAGCGCTAAATTAAGTAGTCAAAAGAAAAATGAAAATCTGAACATTTTTTTCTTCTTTCTCAAACTTTTAACAATGCGTACATTCTACTGCAATACACAAATTTAATAGTTCAAATTGTTAAATTTTACAATTATGAAATGTTACTTTGTATCTGTGGTAGCGAACACTTTACATTGGTTGTGTTTATAATTATTTTTAAGTTAAGAAACAATTACTAAAATTGCCGTAACAGCGTGGTAGACCAAAAATTAAAACATTTAAAATCTAAATTCATATGTTTATAATATGGTATAGGTACACCATGAGTATTGTGGATAGCAATAATACAATGTGGAACACGTATAAATTTATCACGTAATTAACATTTGGAGCTTTTAAAATATCTCTTGATTCAGTTAGTGATAAAAAAAAAGGATGGTAATAAATAATATTCTAGTAGAGATTTAATGTTATGCTGTCCTGATTCAGGTCAGTAAAGGAAATGCTTCCCTTTTAAACCATTTTGTGATGCCCACTACTATATGACTTAGAGCTAATCCCATGTGGGTCTTGTATCAAAATTCCTACGTAGGCTCCTTTGTGGATATGGGAACTGTGTTAATGCGAGTATTGCAGTGCTTCTCAAACTTTCAATATTTGCGACCCAATATTCAACTATAACTTTCACAGCGCCCACCTCCATACAAATAACAATGCATTGAATTCAATAATACTATACTTTGACACTAAAGCTGCAATAAGACTTTTCCTTAAATGCTACCGGCGCATATAAACATCTCACACAGCCTAAGCGGTAATTTTCCCAGACGTGTGTATATGTACGTTATTCCGAAATACGTTTTCTGTGCACTGCTATCTATAAAATTATTCCGAAGGCTTTGGAATGCGATAAATGGACCTTGCCAGTGATTGCGAAAGATTTCCTTATTTATTACATCTCCAATACATCGCATACTCTTGCCTACGTGGAAAACGACGGCATTGGGGAGCTAATCGTGTAACTTTTAATCGGAAGTTAACGGATTAATTACAAACCGTACAAATTATCAACATAAATGTTAATTTTTGTATATAATTTTTAAATGACAATCCTATGGGGTACAATGGTAATTATTAAACTTGTTCTTAACTTAGTATTGTTAAATTAATCATAAAATACATTGTAGAGTACTGATACATTTATAAGTATCAGTGCAAATATTTATTTTATTTTTTATTATGTCATAATGAATTTTTTTGTTTACTTTCAGTAAATTAATATATTTTTTAAAATAATCTTTTGTTTTCGATTTTTCAATCTGCTTGCGCCCCCCTCGTAAAGCTATTACGCCTCCTTAGGGCGCCGTGCCTCACGGTTTTAGAAACGCTGGACTATTGCTAACATTTTACGAGTTTTACTAACACATGTTGGGGCCCCAGGAGCTTGGCTGCCCCGTATCATTGATACGGCTGATATGGCGGTAGCTACGCCCCTGCTGAGAACAAGGAATATCAACCAAGGAAAATGGGTTGTAACATTAGATGAACGTGATGTTGGAGTACTAATCCTTTAGTAACAATATGCTGTTAACCGATCTTATCTGAATGACTACTGAACCCCAATTCTGCTCTTCGTTTAGTGAGTGTATGTTCATTAACGTCAGACTATATAAAGCAAAACGAGGGCTACTGGCGAAGGAACTCGTAATTTTGAACAACAGTCAAATATCAAATTTTCCACCGTCTTTTGTTTTTTATTCTGATTTAATTGTTTTTGCTGTATTTTTTATTGCAACATGTATCATTTTTGTGTTTATGGCTCTGTTTCTAGTGTACAATAATAACAATTGCTTTAAGCAAATCTCCAGTGGCTCTTCATTTTGGACTAATTATTTTTATTTATGAAATTAAAAAAAACTATTGTACGGTTAATAAATTTCAGTCTGGCAATATAGAGATTAACAATAAACGATATAAATATATGAAATCTAGTGTTTATGTATATTGTACTCACATACATTTTTTTTAAATTGCATAATACTTTAAATAAAAATGGATTGTATGATAAAATTATGTAAAATTTTTGATTTGTAAAAAAATTATTTTGTAATTCTGACCCACTGGCATTATGAAATATTTTTTAACGTGTTTATTTGAATGTAAGTCGCCGTCGATTCTGAAGCACAAATACCCAATATTCTTAACACGTTTTTGTGAAAAAAGAGTGTTAAAAGGTATATTGATATATATATATATACATATACATATATATACATATATGTATATATATATACTCACTATATACAAAATTTAAATAATAACTAATAAGCAGTGAATAAATCATTTATTTTACCATATTAAATCTTTTGAATCATACAAGAGCCTGCAATTGCTGAAATCGTCAGTTAATATCTCTCATCGAACGAATTTTTTCGCCTTCGATTCAAAACCACATCAATTTTTCAATAGCATTAACATTTGGGAAAAAACGGGTTAGATTCGAATAAATACTGTATTTTAGTTCTAGAAAATAATGATTGAATATTAGTAATAAAAGTCTTCTTATAATACAAAGAAATCCTATTTTTTTTAATCTCATTTAGTACAAGAATAGGTTACAAAGAGCATCAATATATGTAAAAAAAAAGGTCTCATATTATAAAGAAGCAAAATAAATTACTGAATACATGAACTCTTTGAAATCAATACAAGTGAAAAATATATTAAAAAGTGGTTATATATTATATATTTCGGGGGGGGAGGTATGTTTCCCCAGCAATCGATAATTTCATAAAATTAAAAGTGAATTCCTTTATATTTCAAAATTTAAAACCCTAACGTGATGAAATTTTATTAAACATCCAGTTCCATATGAAAAACAAGCGCACATACTTTCTATCAAGTATCTAATTCCTAGCCAACATCTAACCAGATGCAATTCCTAAACTCGCATCTCGCAGTTTAATTAAATAAACTCCCGGCAGCCTCGTTTCCGACAGCCATGAACCGTCTCCTTGAAAAGTGCAATTAGAGGGACCTCTACGAAATGTCATTCGCGTTTATTTTCGTACCGTGCACAAAGCATCGCTGGGCGTTGGCTGTCACATAAAATCATTTAGAATGAAAGAGTGCAACGTTCAACGTTCATGGCACTCCGCACTTCTTTAACGTTATTCTAATGCCCCCCACCTCTTTCCCTAGACCAATCAGAACTTCAAAAGCCGAGAAGTCACACCGATTAACCATCACCCCCTTCCCGATACAGAGATTAACAATCACGTCGATTGTTGGGGGCGACGATTATAAACGCGTCATCAAAGAGCCCGAAATGGCTAATGAGAATGTTGGAGACCCACTGATTTGTGCTAAGCGAATTAAGTATTTTTATCTCCAGGCGAAAGCTTTGAACCGCTTAATTATCGAACTTCGTCATTTATGCGAATTGTTTTCTTTCTGCCCCATAAGCAAGCACCCCTCGGTTTGTGCAACCATGTAATTGTATTAGAACGCGGGTGAATAATCATAACTACCTAATTCTAGTTGAGGCAGAGTTATTTTTTTTCCCTCCAGTATATTTAGCCTTTATCATCATTTTTGATGAACCGCTTTTCAGGTTATTGTCTTGAGTTTCACTTAATGAATGTGTTCCACAGCCTGCGGAATGTGTAAATGTAATTAACCGAGGAAAATGCCTGATTGCATCTCGCTTCGGTGATAACATCCAATTCTAGATTAATATGGTGATTAAAGAAACGGTTTTCTTTTCAGTTGTTTATTTTTTTAATGGGATATGTGAATGTCGGGTTTGGGTGAAAACATTTCATTGAAAAGAGAAATACTTTTATTGTAATTTACAAAGACGTATATTAGTTAAAAGGGCAATTTGTTAACTTTTGCGGTATTCTCTTTGTCGCCATAACAACTCGGAAAAAAAGTTAATGAATTTTGAAACCGCTATTTCATTTAATGGTAAGTATTATAATCGGATTTCGGATACTAAATTGATATTAATGGTTATGGAAAGGAAAATGAAATGGAAAATATTGCATATGAACTAATGCTATTAAATAATAGTACTTTTTTTGTATATATGCCACAATCAGAGACGAAAACTGTTTCTCTAAGCAATCAATTTAAAAACAAAATTCTTATGTATTTAATAACTCAAATTCCCTAAGCTAAGTCAAATAATAAATTGAGTATCGATCCACTTGCACACAATCTCGTAATTATTTACAAAAATTAAATAAACTTTTGGTTTAATTTGATTTGTCGATGTCCTTAAAAGTTATTGAATTTTAAATGTGTGACATACGACACACGTTTGCAATAAATTGACATGTTCAAATATGCCAGGCTCGTGGATGACTTTAACCGTTTAACAAATGACGTTTGCAGACTTTAAAAAAATTTAATCTAGTTAAGAGAAAATTAAATTTTGAAAATAAAGGGTCTGAAAAATTTGTTTAAAAATAGGCAAGCTAACAAACGAATGATCACTTTTTTAATGTGTATTTAAATTTGGTTGGTTATTATAAATTTTGAAGCCTAAATAAGAAATAATGAAACTTCAAAGTCAATTTTACATTGAAACTGAGTTCTTCTAAAGATTGTTTTGTTCAGCAAGAATATCATTCGACCTTTTAATAATCATTTAAAGAATGACTCACTAAATATAATTCATATATATGTTTTTTATAACTGTGCATATCCATCTATGTTTTAACATTATCATTATTTTAACATCACAAGAAAAGAAAAAGAAACGAGCGCAATTTAAAATCTTTTTCAGTTATAATTGAAATTAATATATTTTTCAACTGCTTATTCAGTCATAAATGTGATTTCGACGCTGATAATTCTCTATATGTATTATTTTTAACAGATTTTTATCACACACATAAAACAAAGCAACGCAAAACTGCATAAAATTTTTAATGAAAAATAAATGACTTTATGTTTAAATAAAAATAGATATACTATTAGTTACACAGTTAAAATTAGTTAATAACTACATAGTTTAGCTATAAGACGTAATGTACCAAATCTTCTTTAACATTTTAAAAATCACAAAGATTAGTGTTTTAATGAAAAACAAACTTTATGTTAAATATTTATGTTTTTAAAATCCGACTGTTATGTAAACTGTAACTGACTATCTCAAGCAGCAGAAACACCCTCTAGCAATAACTTATCTTAAGTACAGACCAGGTGAGGAAAGAGAGTGTGGTCGCTATGAAACACCTTCCATCTATTTTTAATCCATCTTCTTTTCCATCTTTTTTTAATGAAACTTGTTGTCTTTGTGCAACCTAATTGAAATTAATAGATATTTGTTGAACTAAACGAAACTCCACTCAACAACTACGAATTTACCATTTCAAGTTTAATCTTTTACTCCCAATACTGATAATCTGCATTTCTTATAAAGACGAAAAGTCCTAATATGAAACAAACTTAATTCTTACTCAGGATTATTGTTAGAAAAACTATTTTTCGTGGAACAAGAAGTAGTTTTTTTCAAACAAAAAAAATGAAGAAATATAAATTATGAAAACTAATTGCACTAACATAAACATTTTTCTCCCAAGCATTCTGTGAAGGAAAATGTTGAATTACGAATAAATAATTCAATAACTTCGAAGCAAAAAATTATGTCGTAATAGTCTTTAAATCTGAGAAATTACACATATCTGAAAAGAAACACACCAATCCATAAGTTAAGGACATCTCTTAAGTTAATCTCTTAATTAATTAATCATTAATTAATTAATAACTTAAAAATAAACTATTCATTCTTATAGTATATGCTGATTAAAAAGTAACCTAATTCGCTTTCCATTGCCAACGTTTTTCACGTAGGCCCACATATGCGGTGTGCTAGAGGGGAAAGGTAAAGCACAAATATAAGCAAATCTTTCTCTGAAATAAATAAATCCTTCTCAAACACTGGCAATGCCATTTTATTGCATTCCAAAGCCTTCGCAAAGAAAAGAATCGGATATATACGTCCGGAACACTCAAAGCATCGGTTGAGCAAGACGGATATATACGCCGGTGTCACTTAAGGGGTTAAATGGTTTTAGGGTAATTTCTCTTTCATAAAGGGATCACAAATACAAACACTACACATTAAAATAAATATTTCATTTTCCATAACTAAACTTTTTCTTTCAGTAACATACAAGGAAACGAGAAAAGCTCTTTTTCTACAGCTTTGTCAAATCCTATCTTAAATGAAAGCATACTTCCAAAACCTATTAAAATCCCAACTGTTCATTTCTCCCTCCCGTCAATCGATCACTATTAAAGTTTCACCTCTTGTTTCATTACATCTCCTCTCTGTCGGGGAGAACAATTATTTTGGTCATCTGCTGATTGATTTCTCTGAATACTATTAAAGAGAACGGGGCGTAATTTTCCCCTCGAGTTCACGAGGCCCGGGTGTACGCATTCGATAATCTTGTTTTGAACCGGTAATGATGTGAAGATGTAAATGAATGACACACAGCACACAGTTTCGTCTCCCATATGTGCCCGATGGGATAGAAAACTGTGGTAGAAACCAACTGCATTAGTTTCTAACTACTATTTAATGCATGAGTGATTAGAAGACGCGATTGGCATTTTAAACTAGTTTTTGGTGGTAATGTGGCATGTGTGTGAGCTTAATAGTTAGATTGTATTTAGTTTCTAAGCTGTATTGTTTTGAAATGAATTATGATTCTTTAATATTTTAAAAGCTCTGTATTGAATCGTTATTTAAACAAACACCTAACCCGACTACTCATACAATATTGAAAACTAATATAAATACATCAACCATTAGAATTTTTATTTTATATAAAAAAGGATTTCGCGTGAAGTGATTTTAAAATGCAATGAGATTCAGGATTCATTGAACAACTTTCATTAGTGATACTAATGTAACAAGCAGACTTTCTGGGGTAGAACTGTTTATCTCAAACTGCGTCTTCCAACATCTAATCTTCCACTGAATGTTGCATAATTAGCAACTGCCCTATGGAAAAAGATTAGCTTACGCAGAGGGTCAATATTGAACAGGGATAAACGTTGCAGGTATTGATGTAATTTATTTAAATATAACTATGGAAATCAAACAAAAAACCGCATCGCATATTTAATTTGAACATAAAGTTGACATATATCTCTAAATAACGTAGAGTTAGTATCATTGCTCTAAGTGCCACTCTCTAACAGAACATATATATATATATATGTGTGTGTGTGTGTAAATATTGTGTAATACAATAAAATAATAAGAGACAAAATTGTACTTCCCACAAGGCTAAAAAACAAAGAAATTGGATTCTAAGAAATATCTATAAAATAAATGATGCGAAAAGAATATAGCACTAAAATTGGATAAAAACAAAACCAGAAACCGAGGTGTAGAGCTATTAAAATAAAAGATATCAAGAGAGTCTAAAATGGAGACCTATTATGGTTTCTAAAGCTGTCGCTGAATAAGGCCATTGAATTTAGGTTTACGCAATGCTTTATGGATCACCTTCCCTGTACAGCAGAAATTTTCAACATTTTCTTATAAAAACCGAACCATGTTGAAAAATTTTAAAACTATATCTAACCAATATATATATATATTAAAATGAAAAAAATACATAGCATAATAAAATTGATAATACAAAATTATATCACAAACAAAGCTAGAAGATTTAAACCAGATTTCAAGAAACACAACTTTAAAAAATGATGGAAAAGTCTATTTTACAATCGGATGCGTTAAAGTATTATTAAGAAACATACTTTAACGCATCCGATTCGGTGGCCATTTTAGATACATGTAGTTTATTCATTGGTATTTTTTAACAGACATTTCAGTCATTTTAAAGCTGAGAGTTCATGCGTGTCAATTTTCAAAGAAAGAGATAAGAATATTTTTGTTTTATTAATTTTTTTCATTTCCTACGAAATATTTTTGTGAAATAATTTTGCGAAAGAGCTGCGCACGTAATTTTAATTTGTTCACACAATGTGCTCCGTCGAGGAATTAATAAGTTTTTCTTTTAATTTTAATTTACTACGACATTTACTCACAACGCAATATAGTGAATTTTATTGCTTTTTTTTTTTACAAATGGTAACCACCAACATAAAACTGCTGCATAAATTACTTTTCTGCGATATCTATAGGGTTGGGCGTGGAAACTTCCTTTTTTGAAAGTGCAATAAAATACGCCACATGTTTCATTTGACTGTATTGTTATTTTTCGCCTACTACACAACATTGGAAATTGAATTTACACAGTTTTAAACACAATGTTTGTTAAATGTAACTCTCTATTATCAATACACCGATACAGTCGATTTCGGAAACTTTGAGTCACCTTTTCAAGCATATCGACCGAGAAAATATCTGCTCGGATGTGGTTCCTTATGTCTTCCATGGTCTTGGAACGATCTTTGTATACCACAGTGCTTCTCAAAGTTTCAATATTCGCGACCCTATACTCAATCATAATTTTCCTCCTGCCCCCTGATACATAAACACTATATTGAAATTCAATAATACTGTACTTTGATCTAAAACTACGATACGACCTTAACCTCTAATATACCACCGGCGTATATAAACGTTTCGCTCAGTCAAAGCGTTAATTTTCCCGGACGCATATATACGTCTTTCCGAAGTACGATCTTTTATCTGCACTGCTAACCATAAAATTATTCCGAAGGCTTTGGAATGCAATAAAAGAACCTTGACAATATGTTTGCGAAGGATTTACTTATTTCAACGGATTTGCTTCTTTACTTCATCCCCCCCCCAATACATCACATACGCGCGCCTATGGGGAAAACGGTGGTATTGGAAGCGGCAATGGCTTAATTATAAACAGTACAAATTATCAAGATAAGAGTTAGTTTTTGTACATAATTTTTTTATGACAAATCCATGGGGTCACTGGAAATTATTAAACTTGTTTTTAACTTAGTATTGTTAAATAAATCATAAAATACATTGTGTAGCACTGATACATTTATAAGTGTAATATATCTTTTTAAATGTGTATTTTATTTTTTATTATGTCAGAATGTATTTTGTTTGTTTACTTTCAGCAAATTAATAATTTATTTTAAATATTTTTTTTTTGTTTTTGAGTTTTTAATATGCCCACGCCCCCTCATGGATTTAAAACGCCCCCAGGGAGGGGGGGCGCCCCACAGTTTGAGAAACGCTGGTATACCAGGAATTAGAGATAAGCCCACAGGAAGTAATCAGGTAAGCACTTAGGCCAGTTTACGTCCCCTTGCAAGGAATAAGTCAATCGGGAAAGGCTACCTTTAAAATACCCAAGAAAACACTGGAGGTGTTTGGCCCCATCTTGTAACCACACGTTGTCATAATCCCTTTTTTGGAGAGCGTGTAAGAAGAATTATTAGATCATTGTCACATGCCGTTCTGAATGAACACAAAAACTCATTTCACATTTTCAGTTTTTCTAACGGTCTTTGGAGGTCCTTTCCTTTCTTTGGAGACATTACCCATTGCTCTGAAGGTATCATTTTACATTAAAACGCATTTACTATCAGGAACATGACTTCGTGGAGGAAAATCGGAATGACGACGAAAGGCACGTTGCCCTTCAATCACCGACCGACCGTTAGAGAAATACGCCTCCCCAGCGAAAGCGCGCTGATGCCTCGACCACAGTATGTTTGTGACTGAGACGAGAGGGAACACAAATATTCCACACCGCCGCTTCTTGCTAACCCTTCCCCTTGAACGTCCATTCCCCATGAACGCTACTGCAACATGTTCGAAACAAGAAGTTCCTTCGCCCCACCATGATACTTATCAAAAATACACCTTATTGTTAAAAGGATTGAAGTGGTAAGCAATTCGTCCTTATTTACATAAAATTAAGTTTATTTTAAACCCATTTTACAAGAAACTTACAAATTAACCCCTTTCTTTTCAAAATCTAAAATACATTTCATTTGCAAGCAATAAAAGTCCCATCCGTCTCTATTTTTTTTCTCCTGAACGCTTTACATTTAAAATTAAATGTATCCGGACTAGAATTCCACCCAAAACTTCCTTTACTCACCCTACCGAATAAAATCATGTCCTACGAGATGCAAAATAAGTATTTTAAATCTTTATCTACCGGTTCCGTTTTATTTTAGGCATTCATGAGGCAATATTCTAGTTCGTGCCAACAGTTCCGGAACTTCCCGGACTGAAAGATTCGGTGGCTCGACATCCGGAAGTCGATTCCCGGCGCGTGAAAAATGGATCCAGATTTTGGAATGAGAGAGGACGGGATATGTTAGGTAAATCCGGGCATTCGTCAAGGGCAGAGACGGAAGGGAATGAATGCCTGGGCAGGAAAAAGGGAAGTAATGGTGGCTTTCGGGATGATCTTTAGAACAAATCGTCCGTTATTTCATTAGTCACGTCCGGAATCTCGCCTCCTATAATGCCTTTTGAGGGGCAGCTCGGAAATGGCGAGGTATTTTTGGTCTTAAAGTAATGTTTGTAAGTTTAGAAGCCAAGCTTCGCGCTTTTGAGTTAGGAATTATATATATCTTTATATTTATGGGGGTTTTTGGAGAGGGGCGGAGGAATATAAGAGTATTGTTACCTAATGTCAAATAGTAGGAACTAAAAAAAATTGGAAAACTTTTTTAGGTAATATCGTTAGTTCATTGTGCAATGAACATCGCCAAATAATTACACTACAATTAACAACCAAGATTCTTATAAGTCAGCGTTTCTCAAACTGTGGGGCACGCGCAACCTAGGGGGGCGTGATAACTCTACAAGAAGGGCGCAAGTGTATCGAAAAATAAAAAAATAAAAGATTATTTTTTTTAAAAAAATTATTAATTTGCTGAAAGTAAGCATAACAAAATACATTCTGACAAAAAAAAATAAGAAAATACACATTTACACTAATTTATTATTCTTTAAAATTTATCAGTACTGTTAATGTATTTGATAATAAATTCATCAATAGTTAACGAAGAGCAAGTTTAATAATTAACACTGACTTCCATGGGATTGTCATATACAAAAAATGTGTTATGGGGTTAATTATTACACCATGATTGAATAGATTATGAAGGAGATAAGTTTACATTCATTTCAGAAGGTGAAATTACTAAGCATCTTTATTCCACTCAATCCGTTACTATATTATTTCCCTAGCTGGTTTTATAGTTCTCAGGCAACTCATTAAATCCATCAACAGATTCTTTCATAGCCAGATACAACAGAATAAAAGACTACTAATCTGAACTTAGAAATATAGACATAAATTATTTCTCTGACAAATAGAACTAAACACACTACTTCCAACGAGTTCTCGTTGAAAGAGGAACAACATACCCAAGCTCATCTGCCTTCCTCCATCCATCAACACCTGTTAATACACGGTTTATAATTAAAGTCGTACTGTAGCTTTAGTAACAAATTACATTATTATTGCATTCAATACAATGTTATTGTAGGGGGGAGGGGCGCGATGAAAATTATGATAGAAAATTGGGTCGCAAACACTAAAAGTTTGAGAAGCACTGTTATAAGTAATTGCAAAATCCTTAATAGTCCCCTTCATTACCCAAAACACATGAAATCTTTACTAAAAAACTACATTACTATTTATCTTATGGTGAGTTCTGTTACTCCACAAGATGGTCTTTAGTATATGAAGAACTCAAACCTTTAAATTGAATCATATCGAAAATTAGGCTAACAACCATAATAGAAGGGATACTTCTTCTCCAAATAAAGAAAATTATGTTTTATATGATATTTCGATTTCACTAAAATATGCTTTGCGTAAGGGTGGATCAAAAGATTTCTGTTGAAAGACTGTACTATGCAAATTTGACATGTCAGTCTTGAAAAATTGCACTGAGCATTAAGACAATCATCTCACTGCTACGCCTAGTTGAATAGACTCTTTTGATAAAACTATATATGTTGCTTGAAGAAGTCTGAAATTGCAGTCTGTTCTTGTACATCGTGCAGAAACCATTTAACTTACATGGACTATTTTAAGGGACTGAAGACGTGAAAATTGCATAGTGAGAATTATTATGACCATAAGATAGGTGCTCGAGTCCGGAAGTACTTCAGTCAATTTCTATGATAAGATATTTGCGACTAAGGTACATGCATTATCATAAAGCAGAATAATTCCATTTCATAGTGGTCCCGAACGTTTCGTATAGAACGTATTAGAGCAAGTCTTCTGATTGATCAATCGGCTAAGATGGTTTTTGTTCATCCAGACAAAAGTACATCATGTTTAATATAAAAAAAAATTTATTTTGTTATAATTTGAAGACAGAAATATACCATTTTTAATTTGCTTTTGCAATGAAATTTTCACAAATATTCTAAAACTATTAATATTATATACTTTAAAATTAATATTCAAGATAAGGATTTAAATAGAAAAGATCAAACTCTGTACAATTCCTTTAGCATACGTAGATATGCATAGAAAACCTATTACACATGTGCAATTTACTCTTTTATTTACAAGAAAATAACTTCTGACTTTTGTTTTCTATTTAATTTCATCCATATAATCGACACATATTTCCATATTTAAATTTTTCTGAAATAAATGAATTCGTCATTTTTAAAAAGATAAAGATATATATATACTTCGTAGTTCCTTTTAAATGAATTGCTTTCTTTCATGTAGAATAAATAAATGAAATTTAAACTTAGTAAATATTTCATACTTTAAAAAAAGAATATTTATTCACATTATAATTGAATATATGTTTAATTTAAAGTAAATAAAAAACACAATTGGAAAGAATTCTCAGACTTATTGTTTATTTTAAGTAAGACATTTTACAACTGGTATTAATTGTTAATAAAATACATAGAAAGAATATTGGAATTGGAAATTGAAAAGTTCACACTTCCATAACAAATCCGAGAGATACAGAAAACATTTTTTTTCTAATAAAGTCATAAGGAAACTTTAAAACTTTTCTTCAAGAGCAGAATACAAATAATTAAGAAAACCTTGCAAAATATTATCTAAGCTTTAGAGGTTTTGGGTTTAATTTTCATAATTAGTTTTTTGTTAATTAAAAATGGATTTTTAACCATAAATATTCCTTTAGGGTGAAAAAATTTTGTTTCCTCTTCAGTGGAAGCGCTTAGAATAGGGATAAATTAAATAACAAGGTTTAACTCTCCAAAATACTAAAAAGGCAAAAGAAGTGCATGTTTTAATCTTACCGTGGTTTAATTAAAAATTAGCTCTATCGTAACAATTGTAATTATTTATCCTACATGTTTGTGGAGGTGAGAAAAGAGTATTCCATTTAATTAATTTGAAACAAATTTAGAGATTTAAAGATTAGAAATTATCTTTATTGTATTCCAAAGAGTCCTGTTTTCGTATTATTGTACTAATACAAGGGTAGATGTGTATAATATTTAAGGGTAGTTTTTAATTATAAAGGGTAGATATGTGTATAAAATATTTTCATTTAAACCAGTGTTTCCCAAAGTTACAATATTTGCGACCTATTATTGAATCATCATTTTCATCGCACCCCCCCCCCATACAATAACAATGTATTAAATACAATGATATTATACATTGACACTCTAAAGCTACAATATGACTTTAACCTCTTAAGTGCTACGGGCTTAAGCGTCTCGCGCAGCCAAAGGGTCAATCACCCCGGAAGTATACATACATCTTTTTAAAGTACGATATTTTATGCGCACGTCTATACATCAAATTATTCAAAAGGCTTTGGAATGCAATGAAAAGATGTTGACAATGCTTGAGAAGGATTTACATATTTCAGATTATTTGCTTATTTATTCCTTTTGTCTCCCCTTTCCAGTATATCGCATACGGGCGCCTACGAGGAAAACAGTAGGCGTTGGGGAGCGAATCACTTAACTTTTAAATTGGCAGTTAAGATATTAATTCTAAACCGTACTAATTATCAAGATAAGTGTTATTTTTTGTATATACCTTAATGTAAAATAATCCCCCGGGGGGGGGTCACTGGTAATTATTTAACTTGTTCTTAACTTAGTATTATTATATTAAACATAAAAAACGTTGTCAAGTACTGATACATTTATAAGTGTATTATATCAGTGTGAATGTGTATTTTATTTGTTATTACATCAGAATGTATTTATTTTTTGTTTATTTCAGTAAATTAATTTTTAACCATCTTTTATTTTCGAATTTTCAATATGCTCGAGCCCCCTTGTAGAGTTGTCATGCCGCCTTGGGGAGTGGGGAGGGCACCCCAAAGTTTAAGAATGCTGATTTAAACAGTTTACAACATGAAATGTGAATAAATTAATGAAAAACCTTTAAGGAAATTCTTAAATGTTATAGTAACTCTGTCAAATTTATATAGTATATTATTATTTCAATTAAAACAATTATAAAAAAATTACCTTATCTGGTTAAAATTTCAATATTTTCTTATAATTGAGCGACATTATTAATCCTTCGGTATATTTATTGATTTACGGATAAATTTTCTTAACTAAAATGTTAAGGAAAGAAAAAAAAAATAATGCATAATTTAGAGTACTTTTAAAAGTATCGAAACTATTTATACCACGTAAATAGCCCTAATTAATTAAAACGCTCATAAAACCATTTATAGAAGATAATAATTAGTGAAAATATTTAAGAATGTATTGTACTGTCTATGTAAATTAATTTTAAAATGCAAGTAGAATTTCATAAATTGTTAAATAGAAAGAAAAAAGAAACTTAAAATTATAACTAATCATAATTGCAATTATATGATTAAAATTAAAATTATTGTATTTAGACAAAATATAGCAATATAATTTATTTAAAGATGTATTCTGACAATACCGAAACATAAGGAAATACAGAAACATTTCATCATTAAATTATAAATCAAAATTCCTGAGCGTTTATCATTATAACCTAGAGAGCAAACAAACTCATCACTCATTATTTAATGTTCAAACATGAAGGATGAAAATACTTTAGACAGAAATCTAGAAATTTTATGAATCAATTAATTATGAGGATGTCTATCGATATCTTTCAATACTTATGCTTGGTAAATGCTTTAATTTTATTTGTTCTATTACATGTGATTAATGATCTGCATTGATTATGCTACACACAAATAAAATAGTTTATATTTCCGAGGAATATATATATTGATGTGTGTATTTGTTTCAAAGAATTTCTCTTGCTAGTTTGTATTGATTCAGAAAATCATAAAAGTATTTCTTAGTATAGTATAGGTCTTTACAGAAATTACTCTTTTTTTTTTTATCAAATAATAATCTTCAAAAATTTGGAGCGAGATGGATATAAATATTTAATATGTCTTTTGGGTAATAATAGTTATTAATATGAAACAAATGTACCTTTAACATCCAATGCCGCAAATTGAATTATTGTTGAATCTTTTATCAGAACATCCTTTCTCTCTCTAGTTCCATTCATTACATTTTCGTTTTGCTACATAAGTTCATGATCCATTTCAATCATTCTTTTCTAAAGGTTATCGTAATGAAATGTTATTTGATTGTGTTTTTCCTTGAATGATGCATGCATCGAAAAAAGTCTTTAAAGGTCAAACGAGATGTGATGAAAAAAATTTAGAAGTAGTAATTCTTAAATTACTGGGAATTTAAAAAATATTGCAAAACTTTACCTGAAATTTACCATCATTGCAATTAAATCCAACAAGACTTTACAAGATTGGTACAAATTAAGTATAAGGTACTTAAAAAAATCTGAAGGTCTTTTGGGTATGGGAAACATTTTATTTTGTCAAATTATTTATTAATCCTAGTGGTATTATTTTTAATAACCCTTTTGAGATAATAGATAACCTGTTTCATAAATTACCAAACATTTGGAACCAGCAATTAATTTTAAATTTTATTTGTAATGTTAATTGCCTAAATAATGAGAATCGCATTTAATTTTTAATTAACTTTTCCCTTATAAGAATAGTTTCCGAATATCATAACCTTTGCAAATTGATAATATCACCAAATTAAATTTTTTGTGAAATAAATTCTGATAGCACTATTCGTGTTCATGAATTTATTTTGTGATAAAAGAACATAAAACATACAAATTGCATAATATACAGTGGTTAATTCTTTAACGAAACTAAAGCGAGATATTTTAAAACGGTGTGACTCTGACATGGCGGCTTAGTTGGATGTAAGCAAACATTCTCCAATGCTAATGCGTTGCAATTCCCTTATCAATAAATATTCTACCTATGTGAAAGTGAGTCCATGTCAAGAGTACTTCCTTGAACAATGACATCACAGTAAATATTTTGAAAGATGATAAAGAATGTTCCAATTAATTATTTTCATTTTCCTGTATTATGTTTCATATTTGGATTTGAGGAGATAGTTAATACACGCAAAAATGCACAGTGAAATTCAACATTCAAACATATTGTGTTTCAAATAAATATAAAGATAACTTGATTGGTTAATTTGTTGGTTTTGATTGGTTTTTGAATACTTTTATTTCATTAAACTGAGCAAATAATATATAACAGAAATATATTCATCAAAAATAAAATATATGGATATTGTCAGGCAAAAAATATCTCTTCATATTTTCTTTATTATGCACATATGCTCAGTTCAAGAGGACTTCCATGAACAATGACATCACAGTGAATATTGTGAAAGATTATAATGAAGGTCGAAATCAATTATTTTTATTTACCTGCATTGTCTTTCATGTTTGTTTTTGTATATTATTTGTAGATGCAAGATGCAAAGAAGATAATTTTCTATATTCAAACACATACGTGTGTTTCAAAATAAAACATCCTGATGTAGCTTTATTGGTTAATTTATAGTGTAAAGAATTTTTAGTTCATTAATAAACGTAAATAATACATAATTGAAATACATTCATCAAAAATAAAATTCATGGATATTGCTAGGTAAGAAATATCTTTAAATATTAGCTTCATTATGCATTTACTCACAAGTCTATACACATAGTTCTATTTTTGCTTACGTTACAGTTACGGAAAAGTCTGGAGGAATCATTAAACATAAATTAACTGTCTAAAATGCTTTACCTAAAACACGCAGTTAATTACACTTATGCTTAATGGATAAATATATCTTTCCCTCTTTTTGCAAACGCCAAACGGAAAATCATCAAAACATAATATCCATTCATTTTCATTCTGTCAACGTTCTAGTAATTAGGCCATATTATCCCATTTTCCAAGTGAACAGTTGGCAACAATTTCCGGGGAAAGTAATTTTAGAGAAAGGGTTTAAGTGATAGAAAGATTACTGTAAATATCAGAGGTTTGACCAATGGTTTTAGTTTTCCGTTTAGCAACGTAATATAAAATTATTGTGGTTAGTATTGCAATTGTACATTGCAGTAATCAAAAAAGAAAATGTTTTTCGTTTACTTCATAAACGTAAGTTATTTTTCAATCTGGATATTTATTTTTATATTTATTGTATATATATATATATATATATATATATATATTTACTTATAAGCAGATAAATAGCTTTCCCATAAAAAACATTAGCACTAAGATTCAAGAGGAATTAAACTTGAACAAACTTTATCTTGATTTACAGAAGCAATTTTCTTAATGTATACTAAATATTTTTTTAACTTCCAGAATGTAAAATGAGGTTTTTTAGTCTATTTTAAAAGTTACGCAAATCCATATATATGTTAAATATAATCACATTTCTAATTTAAGAGAATATGTTTACTAAATGCAGCAATTTTTCTAATTATTTTATTTTCGATAGATTTTTTTTTATTTTGAAGTACACTTAAAATAATTTTTTTTAATACTAAATAAGAACATAAAACTTATGTTCCTCCGTAATAATTCATTATAAAATGCTTAGTACTAAAATATTAAATACTTCTTAAAGAACAAAAACAAAATTAAAAAAGTTTTTTATTACAGTGCTTTTATATATATATATTTTAAAATCCAATTTAAAAAATACTTAAAAATATTTTCCAAAACAAAATCTATATAAAAATATATTTATGTAGTTGCAGAAATGCCAATAATCATTGGGTTTCCTTTGATATAGTGTGAGATTTCCTTTGTTTCCATCACAGGGCAACAATCCGACATTTCGATGAATCAACAAGTTACCAGAAGTCACCGGAAGAAATGTTCAGCAATTCGCCTCTATAGCCATTCCGTAATTACGAAAGTGTTATCCGTAAGAATTCAGGATTCTTTGAATAAATTCACTTTTTGATCGTGCTGCATGTTTATTCTAGGCTTCATGGCTGGCAATCAAGTAGCTAAGCCATTTACAGTAATTGTACAGAATATTCTTCAGACATATCAAAAGTGGGTTTATTCCAGCAACATGGTGCATAGCCATCGAAAAAAATAACATAGTACGTTTTTATATAAAAAAAAGTTCATGAACTGCTGCAAATAATGTCAAATCAGATGAGAATACTATTTTACTATAAATGTTTTTTTTTTCAGTTTGATCTGAGAATCTCTTAAGTAAAGTGCACATCAGTATGGAGTCACTACAACCTAAGATATTGATATATAACCGTAAATCTCGCATTGATTGTTACTCTTATTTCACGCAGTATTGTCTGGTAATACTATAACTATACTCCACGCAGAAGTAGCTGGTCTCTATCCCAAAGCCAACACGTTTAGCCAGTGTGGGAAGTAATGCTTGAAACAATATATTCGTGGCACACTCCTTATACTTTTGGCTGCAGAATGTTGAATTTCCCAAAAGGTTCCAAAATGAAATATCCCATGATTCTAGTTTTAACCTGCACTCCGTGTTCAAAGACTGTTAATTCCTTTCATGCGGCCATAAACATGAAAGAAAACTTTTCATGAGAATCGCTTGAGAACAAATAAATTCACTGACAATGCATTGTCTTTTTATACATTTCTTATGCATAGTTACTGTCGTTTAGATATTTCCATATAGCTATCCGAAGAATTTTGCCTCATCAGTATATATTAAATATTATTGAGTACAATTTTAGATTCGATATTGCTTTATGTTTTTAGATATATTTTATCAGTTTCAGGTTAAATTTATGAATTAAGTTTAAGAGTCATGAGATATTACTGAATCTATGTAAAAACATCACATACCTTTTCGTATCTGTGCAAATTTAGTCATCTCTATTTCTCAAAAAAGGTATGAGGTAACATTTGTAAAAAGAGACCCTATATAAATGTCAAAGTATTTTTCTTAAAGGTACTAGCATCACGATTTAAACGTAGAATATATTTCGAATTTCAAAAGAAGATTCTAGCATTCCGAAGAATGAGTATAGAATTCAGAAACAGCTGCATAAAATATCATATTTCTGTGAAAGAAGAACACATATAAGGAAAGATAAATATTTGTCGTGTCAAGCAAATTCAATATTTAAAATATTTGCTTACTGGATTTTGCTAAAATGCTCTGAGAATGTACGAAATATCTTAGATGACGAATACGTACATGCATTCAATGATATATATTGATTGAAGTAATACATATTTTGAAATAATACTTTTAGAGAGTATGATCCTTCCAAGATACACCTTTGATTCATAGCTAATAAACTGAGTAAAATTACGAATGTAGTTTTCCGCTGAAATGCATAAAACTGTCAAAGATGCATAATTTATTTTTAAAAAATACAAATAATTTATGTTGTTTTTATTTTAAAATAGTTATTATTCAGTAGAATCCAACTGCTTTAAATTGTCTCAAAGAATGTTTCTAAAAATATAAATTTTTCTTTGAAAAAAGGTAAATCTCTTCAAAAACAAATATTTTTTTAAATACTTTTTTGACTCAAAATATTGTTGAAAAAAATCATTAAAACGAATGATTTTTTACAGCAACCTTTGGGATAGGTTACATTCCTGTGAATCTTTTGTTGTTGAATGAAAATGTATAATTGTAAATCCATGAATTTATTTCGAAATTTAAGTTTCCAAAAATGTTGTTTCTGAAAGGAAAGTTATTTTTTTTAAAAAAAAAATATGTTTTCTTTCCAAATAAACATGGAAAACCTATTTCATTGTATTCGTTCATTGATTCTAATGCTGATGAAGAAATTAAGTGTGCCTCATAAACTAATTCACCATGCGTGTGTTCTTTTTTCATATCTACATTCTTGAAATATAAATTTTCCAATATGAAAACAGTCTGGAAAATTAAAACGTCAATGGAACGGTGTTTACAATTCCATCTGATAATTGTGATAGGTAAACGTAGTCCCAATTATTGTCTCTAAATAATAAGTCTCAAAATACATAGATTAGATAAACAAAATTTATCTGAAATGTTTAAAATTTTATGTAATCCTGAATCAAAAACTGAGTGAGGTATTAAAGTAACTGAAATGAAATATCCGAATCCAAATACTTAATACGATATATACTTCCACAAAAAACATGAGAGAAAAGTTATTAAGAATATAATAAATATTAATACAACAATAAAAACATTTTGTAATTGAATAAGTTAATTGAAATATTTCAAAACTCTAATCAGACAGAACGTAATGTGAAAAGCAAGAAAAATTACTCAAAAACAGATGAAACTTTAATTTAGAATGTAACTATAAATATTATTTATATACTGTCTGGCTCTACTTCTACTTCTATTTTTACTTTGCTTCTTCCGATATATAGCAATTTAGTAGATATTATTGATTATATATATATATATATTCATGGAAATTGATGGTGCGTATATATTTATATATATATCACAACTCCTCTTCCCTACTTTTGAATATACTCTGTTAAGTATATTCAAGTGAAGGTTGTTAGGACAGCTTATGCTACCTTTGTAGTCCTAATTTTCAAATTTAGTAGTTATATCGCATTTATAGTTTAACAATTTTGAATATATTTTTAAAATATCAGAAGAAATGTTTTCATTTTAACATATGCTATCCAGTAATCTAATAAATAATTCATCTATATTTAATGAATAAAGCTTTTTCCTAATGCTTTGTTTAAAATCAGTTTTCTATTCATTGTATTACGTAAAGTTTCTTGAAACCTTAAAGTTCTTAATTATTTGAATCTATACATAATATTTTGTTAAACTATCTGTATGTTATAATCGCTTGAAAGAAGAATGCTTGAGATTATACGTTTGTTTAAATATTTTTCATCAATTTACCTATAAATTTTATTTTTTAATGGATAATAATAAAAATATTTAATTTACTTTCGAAATATTTTCAAATACAGTTTATAGAGTTTAACTATACATGAATTAATTTTCTTGAAAGGCAATTTCTTTTTTAATTTTTAATTTAAGTAATGAATTATGTTCTTTCATTACTTAAAATTATCTTGTATTTATTAACACTAATATAAAATCACCGTTCAATGTTTGAACATTATTGTAAAGGTCTCTAGCATTACATGTAAAGAAGATAAATTACTATCGTTAAATTTATATGTAATACTAGATTATTTTAAAACAATCTTATAATGCTAGATTTTTTAATGTGCCCGTATCACATGCCAAGAAATTATAGAAGATAAATTACAATCAGTAAATTTATATGTAATACTAGATTATCTGAAAATAATCTTATAATACTAGATTTTTTTTAATGTGCCTAGCATTCCATGTAGAGAAAGTTTTGGCAATAAATTACTAACATAAATTTACATGTAATACTAGATTATTTCAAAATAACCTTATAATACTAGATTTTTTTAAATGTGTCTAGCATTACACGTAAAGAAATTAAAGAAGATAAATTGCTATCAGTAAAATTATATGAAAAAGTACACTATCTTAAAATAATCTTATAATACTAGAATTATTTTAAAAATAAAATACGTTTCTCTCCGTTATTGACTCCGAAACTCGTAAAATATAGACATATTTCATCTCTCTTACAGAATCTTCAATGCTATTCTTTTTTCTCAGATTCCACAAGGCTGAAAGTGTCGGTTCCGTCATCTTTTTTCACAAAGGAATTACCTACATTTTTCCAGCACACTATTTGCTCAAATGCTTTCATCCAACACCAGTGCATTTTCCCTTTCATTCTGTCTAATATGTGAATAACCCCTGACTATTTTATTTCCTCAATTTCTCAGACGACTAGTCTCACCACCAATTGGTGCGCTTGAAGACATCCGAGGCGCAATACACCTCTTACTCAGCCTGACACCTGAGCAATGCTCTTCACCTCGGCCTCCCTCGAGAGAACGCCAACCGATTTTTTTCGCCTTCCACACCCCTTCCTCCATCCCCTCTTCCCTGCACCTCTCGTCTTTCTCTATCCCCTTTTATCCCATTTTACTTTCTTACTCAACTGCTAACGAACTTGCTGGATCTAGAGAAGGTGATGTTGGGGGAAAAAAAGTACTTGCACGTAACTAACTTCTGAAGCAAATTTTTTGTACAGCCTGGTGATGGGGGTAGGGTGAAATAAAAGGTTTGAAAGAAAATCTTGGTGAGGTTAATGATAGATGAGGGTGTTCTAAAGGGGTTCAATTTGCCTGCATCAGTCTAAAGGTCTTTTGTAAGAAGTTGTTGGTGATTTTCCCCCGGTGGCAG